>CAXKWD010000008.1:161512939-161673152 GCA_964059195.1 Ectobius pallidus
AAAATTAATAAGTACAATAAATGTGACGGAATTGTTGTATATTTTAGAGAAAATCTTGCTGTCTCTCAAATTACTGTTGATATTTCTCATTGCAATTCTATCCATTCTAATCTTACGTTAAATGATATTATAATTAGGTTAACTGCTATTTATAAATCACCAAATCTTTGCAAAAATGAATTCATGAAATATTTGGAGGATCTTTAATCCTATCTAAAGATATAAAATATCATATCGTTGGTGACATAAATATTCAAATTTTAGAAAAACATTTAGATAACGTGGGAGAAAACTATCTGAATGTTATGCACGAGTATTTAAATGCAGTAAACCGAACACAGGAGCTAGAGGAGAGATATCCTTCGGCAAGGTAGGTGTTTTTTACTTTGAGAGAGTAAAATAAAATAATACGATTTTATGTTATGAATTTCTTTTTTTTTTTTTCATCTTCTATCTAAGTTAATTGTAGAATCGCATGTATACATGAATTCTACATCCTTTAGAATCTAAAAAACTATATCAAACGTATTCAGAACAAATAGCTTAAATGTAATAAGTATTTCTTCTCTCATTTAAAATGCTATATAGATATATATATATAATTTGAAAATATGTAGCGTTTCATAAGTTACCTCGCCAAACTAGAAGGGTACACGACAGGTAGTATTTTTAGTCGTAGTGTTTACTCTTGTGGCGGTGTCGCAATTTACCTCAAGAAACATATTAATTTCAGAATCCTGGATGTGTCTAAATTTTGCACTGAAAAACACTTTGAGATTTGTGGAGTTAACATACTAGATTGTGGTTTTATTCTTATATCTATATACCGTTCTCCATGTGGCGACATGGCAGTTTTCATGGAGAGAATGGAAAAGCTACTTATTTATTTGCTTTCTTTTAGCTTACCAATAATCATTTGCGGGGATATAAACATACCTATCAATCCAACAGTGGAATTCTTAAACCTCATCAGATCTTTTGATTGTATCTGTCTAAACACAAAGCCAACAAGAGGTAATTCTTGTCTGGACAATGTTATTACGAATTATTCCAGACAAAATATCTGTGTGGATGTTTTACAAACACTTATTTCTGACCATGATGCCTTGTCAATACTATTAACTAAAGATAATCCCACTCATAAGATTATATTGGCAGATGATACAAGAAAATGGCGTTCTTTTAATGAATCTAATTTATATAATTTTAAGATAATGCTAAGCGGAGTTGATTGGGACTCTGATCTCAATTTTAATCATAATAATTATTTTGAAAGATTCCTTTCGTGTTTCTTAGAGATTTTTAACATTTGTTTTCTGTATAAGGATAGTAGATGGAAGAATAGTAAAATGAAATCTAATCTTAATCAAGGCTTGCCTTGGTACAATGATGACCTTAGAATATATAAAGCTAATATACGGAAGTGGTATACTTTTATTAAATGGTGCGAAAGATTTGATATTACTAACAATTTTGCGAAGGCTGAATTTTTGAAAGCCAAGAAAGAATACAAACTTCAGCTAAAGAACGCTAAGTTTTCTTACAATGAGTTTCTTATAAACAATTCAAGGAACAAATGTAAAGCTGCTTGGTCAGTTATTAACAAAGTAAAGAATTGTAATACTGTTCAACAGAATAATTGTGATTTAACTCCTGATATTTTTAAAGAACATTTCTGCAATTCTGTTAGTGATATACAACAAAGGGTTCCTCCTTGCTTACTCAGTGCAAAACACTTTTTGGATAGAATTCAGTGTAATCAATCATTACTTGCTTGGAAGCCGGTTTCTTGCCTTGAAATAAGTAAAATAATAAAAAATATGAAGAATTCTAACTCTAAAGATATTTTCGATATTGACGCTAATCTAGTCAAGGAAGTTTTGCCATTCATTGTGCAACCCCTAACTAAAAGTATAAACCAGAGCTTGGAAAATGGAATCTTCCCTGAGACATTAAAGATAGCAAAAACAGTCCCGATACATAAAAAGGGTGATCCTTCAGATGCCAACAATTACAGGCCTATATCAATCGTTCCCATCTTTTCAAAGATTATTGAGACGGTTATGAACACCCAGCTTATTGTTTATCTAGAACAGAACTCCATCTTATCCCAATCACAATTTGGATTCAGAAGAGGGTTGTCAACCATAGATGCGATTGAAGAGTTGGTGTCTAGTATATTAAAGGGATTTGAAAATCATAAAAGCACTATGGCTATTCTATGTGACATGTCCAAGGCATTCGATTGTGTTTCTTATGAAATTCTATATTATAAACTGGAATACTACGGGGTGACCGGAGCTGAATTGAGTCTATTCAAATCTTATCTAACTGACCGTTATTCAAGAGTTTGTTATAATGGCATTCTTTCCGATAGCACTCCTGTTAAATGTGGCGTCCCACAGGGTTCTGTTTTGGGTCCTCTATTGTTTCTCTTAGCCATTAATGATTTGCCAAGCAATATTAGTACCGAATGCGTTTTGTTTGCCGATGATACTTCTTTATATCACTCAGATAAAGATTTGCTAAATTTAAATACTGTTATGACCGAATCTCTAAATAATGCCACTCTGTGGTTCCAGGCCAATGGTTTCAGTCTTAATTTTAGCAAAACTCAAAAGATACTTTTTTCGTTAAAAGACACAATGAATGCTCAACTTCAAACCAATGTTAAATTACTTGGACTAATATTGGATCCAAAAGTATCTTGGGACAGTCAAATCGAACATTTATGTGTAAGGTTATCTAGAGTCATTTATTTGCTTCGACAGTTGAAATCATTAGTATCCAAGTCATATTTACGAATGTCATATTTTGCTTTTTTTAATAGCCTATTGTTATATGGCATTACGATATGGGGGAACAGTCCAGGTGTATCAAAACTTCTCATTCTACAGAAAAAAGCCATACGTATAATAACAGGTGCACAGTTCAATGAACACTGTAGACCGTTATTCAAGAAGGAGCACATCTTTACTATAGTTAATTTGTATATATTCGAATGCCTATTAACGGTGAAACGTGGACTTAATGAATATAGTAGTGCTCATGATGTACATAATCATAATACAAGATCAAATTATCTTTTAATTGAGCCTGCAGTTAGATTATGTAAAACAAAAAGGTCATTTCATGCTATGTCTTTAAAACTTTTTAATAAACTACCTCAATGTGCTCATGATATTAGCTTGCCTAGATTTAGAGCAACCATAAAGAGATGGCTAGCGGAAAATCCATTTTACAAAGTGGAGGAATTTTACGAGCAAGTAGGAACCCTACAATTGTAATTTAGTTTAACATTGTTATTTTATTGTTACCTTGACTATACCATTACATACATCTTGTATGTGTAAGGTTGTAAAAATAAATGATTAAATGATTAATTTCTTATTACAAAAATACAAAACCCTTGTAAAAGTTACACCCTTAATATTATTTCATTATTGTTATTATTATTTAAGATCCGACAACAACTTCCTCAGCGTGTGCAGTTTTTATGAGGACATTCTAATGTAGAAGCTAATGTCGAGGATTATCATTCCTCAGCTTTTCACACTACTACCTGCATCTTTGGTACAAATGAAATCCATTTCATATCATGGGACACCTTTTGTCATAGGGGGTATACATGAATTCTACATCCTTTAGAATCTTAAAAACTATATCAAACGTATTCAGAACAAATAGCTTAAATGTAATAAGTATTTCTTCTCTCATTTAAAATTCTATATAGATATATATATACAATTTGAAAATATGTAGAGTTTCCTAAGTTAATTCCTTATTACAAAAATACAAAACCCTTGTAAAAGCTACACCCTTTCATTATTGTTATTATTTCAGATCTGATGTTTCAACAGTTGTTTTCAAACAACAACTTCCTCAGCGTGCGCAGTTTTTATGCGGACATTCTAATGTAGAAGGTAATGTCGAGGATTACCATTCCTCTGTTTTTCATACTATAGAGTGCGATGGTAGAGTACAAAAAACTACCTGCATCTTTGGTACAAACGAAACCCATTTCATATCGTGGGGCACCTTTTGTCATAGGGGGTGCGATCTCTATATGAGCAGAGGAATAGAGGTAAGTTTTCCGATGTGTATAATTTACTCTTGTGGTTATTTTGTTAATCTTACGTAAAGTACACTAAGGTTAATGTCGGATATTGTCTATTCGTAAAGAATGGTAAATTCAAGTGTATTTCGTTAGGGGGGGGGAAAACTATATGTTTAAACATTAATCAGAAATAGAATAGAATTCTTTACTTATAAAACTCACACAGATAATTATATATGATGCAGGGCTAGGATTTATATGTAATTACATATTTCTTAATTTCACATATAGACACATTTTTTTCACATGTTGTCCTCTATTCAAATTAAACAAATTTATTTTACATATTTTTCCATATTTCTGACATTAGTACATATTTATATGCAAAATAAATATTTGTCCATATTTAGAGATTTTAATGCAATATTCGTACATATTTCATTCTTAAGAGTAAAACTATATAAAATTGTCGTTTTCAGTGACAGAAAATATGGCAGCACCGGATAAGTTTACAGTTATGTACAGAAATGAATGTGTGAAAAATTATTTGTGTTACATTGAATCAAATTTTTGTAATATAACAAAAATAATTAAGAAACAACAAAATAATAATCTCACATTACCTGGAAATATTGACATTGTGAAAAACATGATTCGTGAACTCAAATGTATACGTGGACATTTAGCCGATCTTATCAAATGTAAAGTGGACAATGTGTTTTCAAGAAATCCAGGTTTTGAAGAAATGTGTAAAATCAGTGAAATCTTAAGTGGCTCGTCAAATGTAAAACTAGAATCAGTGAATTTTAAACACGCGCCAATCACTTCATGTGCAGTAGAATGAAGCTTCAGCCAATACAAATCACTTTTGAAAATTTAAAACATTTTGTGTCATACTGTTATGGTAGCAGAAATAATCAGTGAATGGATACAAATAAAGTAAGTGATCTGAAAAAAAAAATTGAATAATTTAATTTATGAATCCAGTATTTGTAATGCATTTTTATAGGTTCTAAAAGTAACAAAATATAGTGTCTAGTGGTTAAATTTGTTTTGAAGTCCATATTTTACAAAATATATTTGCATATATATGTATGTATTTTGACATTTTTAGTACATATATGTACATATTTTGACATTTTTTAGTACATATATATGCACATATTTTGACATTTTTATTACATATAAATCCTAGCCCTGTATATGAGAATGAGAGTGAGAGAGAGGTAATTACATAGCAGGTGTTTGAGATAAATAATTTAAAGGTTTATGTTTTCAGTTCCTCATCCTTTTTAGTTAATTTTTTTTTTACAAATATTAATGCATACCTTTCGTCTGAAAACAAACATTGTTTTCATATAAAATATTTTTTACGATAGTGTTGAATCATAGTTAAACATATTCTGAAGTTCGTGAGCATCACAAGAATATTAGAAAAATATCATGTCCGATTGATCTTTCATGTAGTGCTAAGTATGAAGACATCGAAACGTTACTTTTAGAATGGTTCAACCATATGCGAGCTTCTAATGTACCTTTAAGTGGACCTATAATTCAGTCAAAAGCAAATGACTAGGGACCGGATTATTAGGTTTTTACCTATTTTTTCCCTTACTTCCAAAACAAAAAGCGCTCATACACTTTTTCGAATCACGTCCATAGGATTTACCCACATTAATTCTGTGGCACCTAAAAATACCTAAATGGGTATAAAAACCTAAATATACCTAAATGGGATATAAAACCTAAAATATCTAATTTAGGCTACTTTTTTGCCTTGTTTTTGAGAAATAGACATTTTTCGGAGAGACAATAATTTGTGTCGGGTTAAAATTAATACCACCAGCGTTTCGTTCAACCCATTGTCGTCTAGGATGGACAGTATTCAGAGAGGAACTGTAAGAGTACCGGTGTATTCCTTTTAAAATATTCGTACGAACAACCTTTGTTGCCGTGTATATAGATATAGGATATAGATTTCTGTGTTTTAAAGTGCTTGTTTGCTTGTATTACTGCCCTGTAATAAAATGTAAGGCAAACTTATTTACACTGCTTCTTTTGATTCTTTATGCTTTCTTTCTTCAGTTGTATAATATTGTCCTAAAGCAAATTTACACAAATTTAAGTCAATTTTGTTAAGATAAACTTTACAAGTATTATGTATTGAATCCTATGTAGCACATTCAAATTTATTAAGCCAATTATTCTACCCGAAAACGATATTTTGGACAAAAAACCTAAAAAAAACTATTTCACCTAATGGAAAACCTAAAACAGTGTTTTTAAAAACCTAAAAATCCGGTCCCTACAAATGACATTGCTAAAAGCTTAGACATTCAAGATTTCAGTTGTTCTTCCGGTTGGCTGTACCGGTTCCAAAAGAGACACTCGATTTCATCATTAGTGATTTGTGGTGAAGCAAATAAAGTTGATGAAGAAGGAGCAAACAACTGGTTGCATGACTTTGACCGAGTAAGAGAAAATTACGCATTGTGTGATGTGTTTAACATGGACGAAACTGGTCTTTTCTACAATCTTTTTCCTAGATGTACCCTCGGAATGAAAGGTGACAAGTGTCATGGTTGAGCACGCAGTAAACAACTTCGTCCATGGGTGATTGGCAAGTCCGAGAAACCACGTTGTTTTAAAAATGTAAACATGGATACTCTACCTTGTACCTACTCTCACCATAAGAAAGCTTGGATTGACAGCTTATCATTTCGTTAAGTGGCTTCTTCGCTTCAGTAGTCAAATGGTTGCTCAGAATCGAAATGTTCTTCTGACCTTGGACAGGTGTACGGCCCATAACGTACGTGACCTGAACTTAACTAATGTAAAGGTCCATTTTTTCCCTCCAAATGCTACAAGTCGTCTTCAGCCTTTGGATCAAGGCATTATTGCTCTTATGAAGAGATATCACAAGCGACTTGTGAGAGCTGCAATTCGTGCTGCTGAAAACAACACGGCCACCCCAAATCGGAGTGTTCTTGACGCAGTGAAAGCTGTCGCCTCATCCTGGGAATGTGTGTCATCACAGCACATAAAGAACTGTTTTAGAAGAGCCTGGAGGCAAAGTGACAATAATTGTGCTGATGAGTTAGGTGGTCAGTACCACTTCACCTGACGAGTGGTATATTCTATAGGACATTGCAAACCCTGGAGTTAGTTTTGAGGAATTTGTTAACGCAGATGATGATGTTGCTGTCTGTGCTGCAATGGAAACTGATACACAAGCAGATGCGTGTGAAGTGCAAGAACTGTCGTCAGAAGAAAATGAAGACGATCCTGTCATTCCACCCACCCGCCAGGGAGTGTTTGCCGCCATAGCCACTTTAGAACGTTTTGCTGCAACATCAGAATTATCTGCTGGGTTTACTGAAGCTGTGAATACAGACGGCCGTGAAGTTTCCAGGCACTTTCGTTCCCATCAGCGACAGCGCAACTTACTTGAATTTTTCAACAGGGAATGATATGTAAAGCAGTATTTTTTAAAGGTAGGCCTAATTACATAGCCTACTTTAGCATGTAACAGTATTTTCTACGATAATGTATGCCGTAAATGGTTCATTGGAAAAAAAAAAAAATCCCCGGTTAGCACGAATTTTTTAACACGAATCCCTCATTTTTCGGTCCCTTGGAATTTGTGTTAACGAGGTTTTACTGTATATATAAATATAAATGTGAAATCTATATACATTTTATTATCTTTTTCAGATCAGAGGCAACCACAGTTGTAGTCCCAGAACTACCACATTACCCCTGTGGATTTAATGATGTTGTTGGTAGAGTAGAAAATCTGCATTTGTCAATATTTCACATAACTGCCTGTGACAGAATGATTCATATCACTAGCTATTCATACCCACACTCGTTATGACTTTATAACATGGGCAAGAATCTGCAATGTGGCCATGTTCACTATTTGCTTAGATGTATGGAGGTAATCATGATATGTTTCTTTTATTAATAAATGATGCTTATATTTTATTTCAAAGTTCTTTCTCTACATTCATTTGACGAACAATACATATTTACACTATAATCACCTATCTGAAAGATATTATTAAACTGAGTATAGGTAATTTGCTATGCAACCACCGTGTTCATTTATCATAAGAGGTGAAAAATACCTATCTAATAAATATTTATATTCACATTAAGTATAGATAATCGATATGTACGTAACATACACAATTAACTACATACCCGGATATGTGAATATTTGATATTTTTAAGCATTAGAAAATTTGATTTAGAGAATATCTGTGGGGTTTGTTTCAATATGTATATATATATTTGTTTTATCTGTTATAGATGCTGTCTCTCACTGAACGTTTTGCTGTAGCATCCCGCAATAATGTAGTATCTATTGTAGAATTATGTAGAGGGAAACCTTACTATGTTGTGCACATAGAAAATGTAGAAACTAAGTACGGCATTAACGAAAATGGTCTCTTTACAATTCGCAAACGAAGCTGCAGTGGGTATGCAAAGTGTTGAAGCTGTATTGAGTCATTGTTAAGTAAAGTCTTTGCCATGACAAGTTTTGGAATAAGTTTTATGGGGCTCTAGAAGTCGAGTACCAGGGGGTCTCAGAAAATAAAGGGTAGGCCACACGCTGTGGAAAGACATTATACATTTCCGGTCTGTCATGTAAAGTTTCACGCAATATCTCACGAAGCGTCGCGACGCTATATCCCTTATTTTCCCCTAAAAAAGAAGTGCGTAAACTCAACCAATCCCATAGCTTGATGGAGAAATTAATTATTTTAATTTAAGGAACAGCTTAAAATTTTCTCCCCAAAATTTTCTGGTCAGGAGGGGATGATGTGGCTTTTGTATAAAAGGCATACACCCTGACTGACTAGCTCTCAATTCTCTCAGTTCGCTCAATTCTTTTTCAATTCCCCACAATTTTCGAAATTCAGCTGGAACAAGTGTCGAGTGAGTACCGGCCTTAGATAATTTTGTGCGCCTAATCATTTTCGCTAATTAAAATAAATAGAATCCATTGTCAGTTAAAAATTATATATTATTTTAAAAGTACTATTACTCCTTATATTCCTATCCACGAAGTGCTCGCAAGAAACGAAGATAAGCCAACCACTGCAACCTGAGAAGGGGGAGTCCGGCTCAGCACACTGCTGACTAGTACGGCAATAACGAGGTGAGGTCTGTTGATACAACTTACATTTTATTGACATTATTTCAAGATCCCACAATCTAGATATTATCCATCAACGACCCCCTAAACGTTACAGTGTGACAGAAATGGATATGTACGATATAAATTCAGAAAAACAAAAGTTTCCCTTCCCTGTGAGGGAATGATAAAAAAATTCAGAGGATTTAAATTATATAAAAAAAAAAATGATGGACTAAGACACATTCAAAATTTCTTTAGCGTTTGAAGTCAAACATATATTTATAATTGTTCTTAATGTTTAAGAAATATGTAAATAACTTTTCAAATAGTTCTTGTTTTTCAAAGTATTAGTTCTTAATCTTTAAACTTTTGATATGCTTCCTTCATATTACTATCAATTATAATTAATTATAATAATTATTAGTGCCATGATTGGCAACATATTTTACGCTCTCGTGAAAGACAAAAAAGCAGAAGTTACAATTGGTTTTAATATACTTTATTTAAGAAATAAACGGGGAAATGGGAATTTATAATAATCGGGATGAATTGTGCAAGCATATTGAGAAATAGACAGGAAGCAGGTGTATCGTATAGAGTGAGTCGGTCGGATTGCTAAGTCAGCAGAGGTGACGGACTTGCAGGGGATTTACTAGGAACGATCGTTTGAGAGAGTCCAGCGTCGCTTTTGAATTGCTTTAAGACAAGCGTGAGCCCCGAAGCGCGATGCAAGCCAATGGGTAATTAGATGGTAATAAAATCAAATATTATTATTGAGAGGGGATAGCGTTATACCTTGTTAATGGGAATTCATTCTGCATTGACCAGCGAAGGGTTATAGACGTACTTTCTGCGACGAGAGAAGACATCCGAAAGAAGACGGGAATGATAAAAAATTCAGAGGATTTAAATTATAAAAAAAAAATGATGGACTAAGACACATTCAAAATTTCTTTAGCGTTTGTTCACGCACGTGAACGGATAGAAGGGAAAATACCAGAACTTTATTTCAATTGTGTAATATGTGAGAAATATTACGTGAGATGATCATCTTCTAGTTTCTCCGATGCGTACGTCATCAACCATGGCTTTAACGTACGTACTTTGAGGAGTAAATGACATTTTATTTGTTTTCTCGTCATAGCTTTCAGAAGAAAGAATTAACCTATTGTTCCAAAACCACAGCATCTCTCGAAGACGAGTTCGCCTTTGACTAACGATCCTCTCTGGGAAGAGAGTTTTGTTATCGAAGGTGATCGTGGCTTTGTGCCACAAGCAGGTGTGAACACATTCACCATAACGGCTGAAGGATTCATTACCACCGTCAACCGTACATACAACGCGGTATGTACTGCAGATCGTGAATTTGCAAAGTTCGTAAGTAAAGCTATGTATTTGTACTATAATATTGTACACTTCTGGGGGCGGCTAGCTGCCATCAGGAAACACACTGGGAAGGCAGTTGAAGATGAAAGAAATTTAGTTCGCTATTTAGCGAGCGATTCCTATCCTGTTCATTCCACAGTCAATAGCTTACTACGAGGGATCGGTGATTTCATCGATCCGGACGGAACGGAACATCAGTTTCGCTTGTTACGGTTACCAAGTGCCAATGCTCCAGCAGGATATTTCGGAAGAGTTGGACCAAAATTGAATTCTGTGAAAAATCTACGTCGTAATTTGGTGCAGTCTACGCACAAAGACAGTGATTGGTAAAGTATATAATATTCTCCATGTGCTTAAAAACAATGACTTTTGTGTTCTTCAAATCAGTTGAACTACGGTGAACTTTAATAAGAAGTAATTTATTTAAATGACTATTACGCACTTGTACAAATATTCGCCACGTGTTAAAAAGCAATCTATTGTGTTCTTCACATCAGTCGAACTCAAGTTGACCTTTAAGCAGAAACGACTTACATCAGTGACTCATGCGTACCAAGCTAAAGATCAAATTAGAAAAATTACGCATACACGTGTTAACAAACTATCGTGTTCCTCAAATCAGTGAAACTCTCTAGTTAAACTACAATCAGAATTGAACTTTTCTACAGCGACTATTTCAGTGACTATTACACACAAGGCTAGCAGTGAAATCCACAAAAGGTGTCTCCAGTATTGTATGCAGCCATCCATGATAGGATTGTACAACGAGAGAGTTATGTGGTATCTTCAGCCTAGCAGTGACGTCACCAGAGGAAGAGAGAAGCCATCAACAAAGTGAATGTATAAAAAGGACCCACAATTATTTGGTGAGACCGGGGCAGTTCCCCGTATTATCTATTATATTATTTATCTCCACCACACAGAACTAAGTCTAAAAGCCTAGAACTCAGTAGTTTGTGTGTAAGAAACTATATTTTTTTCTACAGACTTAATATTAATCGGAATGCCGATAAGCCTTATGCACCTAAAATATGAAGAGAACATTTAATTTACATCATTTCCCATTACTAAAGAGAAACTAAAACTGGAAAGAAAACCAGTTCAGAATTTAATTAAATTTCAATTGAAATTACCTCTTGCCTTAAACTAAATAATCAAAAAAATTCACAATATTGATAAAAAGAAACTTTGTAAAATCCAGAGAATAATATGTTTAGTGTTGTGTTACTTATTTTAAATGATAAACCTGATTTTTAATGTGTTACATTTTTCAAGAATAAATTTAATTTTTTCAATTAAATCTGATGAGTTTGTGCCATATTTTTTTCTACTGTAACAGAAGCCCCAACTGGGCGAAAACCTTCTACCATCTTACCAGACTTCGTGAGCACAGTTTATCAGTTACTATGATCAATGTTCAGAGCTTGATCAATTGTCCAGAGTGCCACCATTCATGTATAACCTAACCTATTTTGATTTTGGATATTGCAATTTATTTTCAAAGATTGAAACGTTACAATTGTCAATATTTCAATATTCCAACTTGGTAGCTGATATACGGCCCACGAAATCGAACAGCGTTTGAAGTCACACATATATTTATAAATTGTTCTTAATGTTCAAGTAATACGTAAATAATTTTTCAAATAGTTCTTGTTTTCTAAAGTAGATGTTTTTCAAAGTATTAGTTCTTAATCTTTAAACTTTTGATATGCTTCCTTCATATTACTATCAATTATTAGTGCCATGTTTGGCAACATATTTTTCTGCTCTCCTGAAAGGCAAAAAGGCAGAAGTTACAATTGGTTTTAAAATACTTTATTTAAGAAATAAACGGGGAAATAGGAATTTATAATAATCGGGATGAATTGTGCAAGCATATTGAGAAATAGACAGGAAGCAGGTGTATCGTATAGAGTGAGTCGGTCGGATTGCTTAAGGCTCGTATTCAAGAACGCGACTTTGGAAGACGACTTCCTAAAGTAGACTTTGAAAGCAAAGTTTAACTTTGATTAAAGTCGAATTCATAGACGTTAGTTGCGAGACTTTGACCATGACTTTGGAAAGTCGAGATTTGATGTTGTTTTAACGTTGGCAATCGTATCCACTGCCTTTTAAATGAATTATGTGTACAAACTGTTGAAATTGCTGTACGTCTAAGAGGCGGTGGGCAGATCTCGAACAAAATAACATCGATGTGCGCATCACACTCAGCCATTTTGCGTATGCATAATAGCATTGTGTTATCAGCTGTTCTCTTGTGAAATTTTCTTGAAATATTCTAAATCATGGAAGTCTCCAAGATGCCACCGATGACAGATTATGTAAGGGAGGTATTGTTGGAGTTAGTGAAGAAGTACAAGGATGTGGTGAACAAAAAAACAGACAGCATCTGCATGAAAAAGAAGAAGGCAGCATGGGCAGAAATTAGCAAGTCCTTTTGTGCTTTAGGCAACACCACCAAAAGAACTGCAGACCAGTTGGAGAAATGTTGTCTTAACTTGAAATTCAAGAGTAGGCAGCATAAGACGGCTGAGAGAAAGGAAAGAATTTCCACGGGAGGAGGGCCACCACCCAAGACAGAAGACGACATGCTGTCAACCATTGAGGCAATTGCCCCTCATGTTAACCTGAGGATTTCCAGCCAGTTTGACAGCGATTATTTCGTAGATGATTCGCAGAATGTGGCTGAGTGTTCAGGAATGGCAAGTGGAGGCTCTGAAAATGTTGAGATGTTGGACGTTCCGGTGATTGAAGTGGCTCCGGACATACCAGTCTTCGAAGTGGCTCCATCTGGCAGTAAGATTCCAGATGCACAGAAAAATGAGCAGGTGGGCCATTTTTGTAAAAAGAAGACTGCGCAGAAGCAGCGTGAGGTGGCTTCCAAGTATTTAGAGGAGCAGAAGCAAATTGAAATGGAGCAGCTGAGAGAGCTTCATGCTCTAAAAATGCAGCATGAAAAGGAGTTTCATGCTGCAAGGATGAAGCAGCAACAGGAAAAACACGACCTCACTATGCAGAACATGAGGGAATTGCACCGGAAGGCAATGAGAGAGTGATTTCCTTTGCCAATAGTTTTGTTTTTATTTCAGTTTTAATAGTTTTCATACAAACATCAAATCAAAATTTTACATACAGCTTTTCGATTCTGGATTATGCCACCCTAAAACGGCTCTTTTAAGAGCAAACAGGGACCTAAAAGGGGAAGTGACGTGACTAACATAACCTCTCCTTCCCAAATAACCTCTGCCGTCACGTTGAGATTTAGCTGGAGCATGCTATATTCAAATGGAAATTTCGTTCGTATCCAAGGCGTATCAACCATTCACACTAAGCAGACATGAAAGAGTATAAGTCATACTATATGTTACAAGAAAAAATAAAAAAACGAACTAAGGCGCATACGCCTCTGCTATTCTAAGGGTCTCATATGGGCATTGTTATGCACATCAATTGAATCTGATTGTGAAAAAAGTTTGTTCAACGAAGCTTCTGTCAAAATTTCAAAATTATAACAAGTACGTACCCAATGCTAAATAAAGAAAAACTTAAATGTGACTTATCTGCAGCTTATGGAAATGAAACTGTATGTGAAACAACAACAATAAGTGAACTTTTGTCATTCATAGGTGACAATAATCTGACAGATATATTTCCTGAGATGTACAAGTTAATTGAAATTGTTCTTACAACTCCCGTGGCAACTGCTGAATCTGAAAGCTGTTTTAGTACATTGAAACGTGTCAAGACTTATCTGCGAAATTCAATGGGCCAAGACAGACTGAACGCTTTGGCTGTTCTATCAGTGCACAAAGACTATGTCGGTAATTTGGAGGACTTCAACAAGATAGTAATCGAAAAATTCGCTGGTGCTAAGAACTGGAGGCCAGATTACATCTACAAAAAATGAGTGAGTGTTTTATCAATCAGAATTTGCACGAAGTAGAATATCTGTTTCCCACTTTGTAATGTTAAGAGATTATGCTCATGCAGTTTAAACTAAACAAGAGTAAATAAGTTAGATACTTAAAAGTTAAGCATGAACTCTATAAATGAAATAGTTAATTAATTCAATACGTATATTATTCTTAATGGCTGTAATTTCTGACAGTATATTCTTAAATAACACAATTTTACATGTAACAATCAATTATTTGGGTTGGGGGGGATGGAAACACTGCTCACTGGCCCACGCTTCTTTTGGGACCACCACCCGCCACTGCTGGTGCATCCATGGTAAGCAGTAATTTTCTTGTGAATGAAGATCTGAAAAGTTGTTGGCTTATACTGTATTTGTTGTTATATGATGGAAGTAGACTACCATGTTTTATGAAAAACCCTGGCAAAGTTTCTGATTATCACAAAGCATGAAAAAGATATAAAAAGGAGAGGAAGGTGCCAGAGAACTTACCAATTGGCAGGAGAAGCTGGTCTTCAATTGGTGCTGGCTCTGGTATCATAGAAACACATAAAAAGAACAATAAAAACGAAAATTTTCGGACAAACTTTGCCCTTTGTCAATCACTTAGAGAATGGAGCTTGAAGAGAAAGTGTAGGAACCCTACAAAGTTTGAACCCTACACTTTCTCTTCAAGCTCCATTCTCTAAGCGATTGACAAAGGGCAAAGTTTGTCCGAAAATTTTCGTTTTTATTGTTCTTTTTATGTGTTTCTATGATACCAGAGCCAGCACCAATTGAAGACCAGCTTCTCCTGCCAATTGGTAAGTTCTCTGGCACCTTCCTCTCCTTTTTATATCTTTTTCATGCTTAATGGCCTAGAGCCACCTAACCTAAACCAACTGATTATCACAAAGAAACACATTGACTTAAATTTGTTTTACTATCAATTATATGCTTAAATCAATGTTAAGTTGGTGTGACTGGTCAATGTCAACTGGATTTTGTTTATAGATTGCCATGATGACTTTAAAGTACTAGACCGATAAAACTACATTTTGAATGCAGTTTTATGCAATTTTTGCAGCCTTGGTTGCTAAAATGCAATTTTTCAGCATGTTACCAGTCTGACAAGCAGCTGTTTTAGAGAGCGTGTACTAAAAAAGTATTATTATCATAATTATTATGTTTACCTAAGTGAAGTTAAAAGTATCACTATTTGTTAGCTATGAAAATACAGTTACCTTCATATCATATTTCAACATGAAAGGCTGGTGCTGTTAACATTGTGTAAAATTAACATATCTTGAGTGTTGAGTGTTTGGGTGTCTAACCCTAAAAAACCCAGCAGGTTCGCCCAGGAGGGAGTTTATAAACTTTAATTAACAATGTGAGGTAAGACTCTCCAACGTAGGTAAGGTTTGTGTCTCATCGAGGCTGTCTTCAAGGTCCCTTCTTCTTCCTATCCGGGGACGGACCCAGTAGGCTGACGCCGGCGAAAGGAACTCTTTGCGAAGGTAATCCCTAAGTCCCCAAACCAACAATGAAAACTGCGGATAAATGGTTTCGATTCCAGTCTGAGGAGCCATTCAAAGTTCAGTTTCGCTATAGCTTAAATGAAATAGAAAACTGGAAAACACTTCATTGTACTCCACCTCGCCGAGGGAGGCGTCCAGTGAAGGTATCATCATTGGTACCATGACCCGTTTTGCCGTGCATGGATTTCACCACAAACTATGTCGTACCAAAAGCTACCACGACCCAAGTGAGAGTTGTGTATGTGACTGGTGCGGGGGTCTCTGCCAGCGATACCATGCTAGGACATGTACCAAAAGAACTATATCCTTAACGGAACTATGTACATAATTTATTCTATGCACATTGTGCGCTTTCTTATATTATTATTGGTACCATCACCGTACAAGTTAAAGGAAGCATATGGTGGCCCTCTTGCTATCACAAAATCAAAGTATAATGATCTAATTTCCATGCTACTCTTCGTTCCTCCCATTCACCACAACTTCTATAAAAGTTTGCTATGTAAAGAATCAGGTAATGAGGATCAATGAAAGGAAGTTGGGGTTTAGTACAGCACTCACACACTTACTTTATTACTGTGCCGATTATTCAGCACATATGTTTTTCTAATTAACTATTTTTCTTTTCAGGTACTTACACTTTGTTTACTTTCGTATCCTTCCATCTCTTGTTTGTTTTCGCGTTCTCTGTTCTTTTGTTTCTATCGCTATCTTTGCCTATATTGCAAGTGTACGGGTTTTCGGGGCGCATTCTAATGTTTTCTTTTGTCGCTTCATGACCTACTCGCGTGCTCGGGGCTGGAACTCCAGTCTGCAGCTAGGAGTCTTACAGTAAACATCTTCTCTTCTCTTACGCTCACCGAACCTCTGTCCAGGTTCCGTCCGTACTTATATTCAGGTATGTTTTTGCTTTAGTTTCTGCCTTAAGCATTGTTTTTCCTGGCGAGTGATTTATTTTTAAATTAAACTCAAGTTTTCTATTTAAGTTATATTTCTTACTCGCCAGGATGTTTTTCTTTATTTTGTATCTATGCTATCGTTTAGTTCGTTTTCGTTATCAGTTAATTTAGAGATGGAACGATCCGGCCACGCCCCCTTTCTTAATAAATGATGTATTCTAACCAGACCAATCAAACTTTTCAACTCATGCTTTTTCAAATAGATTTTCATCAGCTGTAATTTATGATTATAAATAAATTGTTGAAACTGTTATTTCGTAATTTCTTGCTTAAGTAATGTTCTCCCTCCTGGGTTATTAATGGGTAAAATAAATCCCGGCACATTACTGACGGCATAGACTAGAGGGAAGCGGATTTTGGTTAGCAATCCAAGTGCTAAATGCAGGAATGTTACAATGTGCAAACGAGATTCAATGCTTTTTTAAAATTAAAATATCATGGACAGTAGAGGGTTATACTATACCTGGAAGTTGTAACACAGATTGGAGTTGGCCCAATATGTTTGGAACTAAATTCAGAACTAGAATGGGCCAAATCCATCATTATGGAATACAGGAAAAGTTATTGTTGTTTTATTTGTATTGGAAGGCATCAGGTCAAAGTGTTTTTGTCTTCAAATAAATAGTACATGTTTTAGGTACATTGTGCATGTATTGTAATGCTTTATTTTAATGTCATTAAATTATGATATTCATTTAACTTTACTCCTTGATTTCTCCTTTTTTTTTTTTTTTTTTTTTTTAAATGGCACATGGCCCACTATGGCTCTGAACCCTTCAATTATGACAGGTCTGACAAATTTGTCAATGGCTATTCATAGTTCCTAATTCAGAAATATTTACAGGCATAAAACTCTACAGGTGTGACAAATACGACAATTATGACAAGTCTGACAAATTTGTCAATGGCTATTCATAGTTCCTAATTCAGAAAGATTCACAAGCATAAAACTCTGCAGGTGTGATAAATATGACAATTATGACAAGTCTGACAAATTTGTCAATGTGTCATGACAATACACATCCCAACGCATTCTCTGTGGTACTACCATCCACATGGTCCATCACATCCGACTGCTTTGTTCGATCCGATCTCCTTGAAGCATGGTGGGCAGATATATATTTCCTCCTTGCTTGTGGTACTGTTATCGATATTGATGCCTCCTAGGTCCGGCATGGTCGGCTATGTTTTGTGTTGGTAGCACTTCTTCTTTGCTTTGTTCCTCCAGTCAACCGGTGTCGCTCGCTATGGCGGTCTTCTAATGGTGTGTGCACCACTACTTTGTCAGCAGTAAATTGCTAGATTTAGTGAAGAGCCATTATTGCTAACACTGTCACTAATTCTCTATTACCTTCTTTCACTCTTGAAACACTCCATTCTCCGTAGCACTTTTTATTACCAGTTATTCCTTAAAACCTCATCACCACAACTATCATAATCACGGGCTGTCTTGCCGGAACCGGTAATGTGCTTAAAGACATAGTCAAAATAGAGCTGAAAACGGAGTCTCACATTACAAAGAACCATTCCCACTGCACTAAAATGTCGAGGAGAGTGATCCCGGAAGCACTGAGACAGGCGGACCACGAGGCAACAAACGAACTCATCTCAAACGGTGATCTGAACAAGGCAACGACAAGACTGGAAAATAACAATACACAGTGTAACATCACCAGTCAGAGAAATAAACAGGAAAGAAAAACCATGGTTTAACCAGGAATGCTACTATTCCCGAAGATCTTCCTTAGAAGCCCTACACACAGTCACGAAGAACCCAATCCCACAGCATCTACAGAAATACGCTGTCAAAAGGAAAGATTATAGAGAATTGGTAAGGGAAGCTAAAAACAGACAGGACGAAGAAGAAGCACGCCTAATCGAGGAAGCATATCAGAGCCCATGTTCTGGTGTTCTAGTGTTTATGCCTGCCTTCCCCTAGGGAGCACTGAAATCACTTTACTTTGCTTTTTGGTTGTCTTTTGTTATCGATCTTCGCTTGGTGGTCAGTGGCGGGAACAAACAAACGCTGATGCATACATGCTCTTGGACGCTACACTGAAGTGAGGGGATGTCTTGTGAAACACTCAGAATGGAAGTTGTTCCATGAAATATTCCACAAAGAAGAAGGGCCATATTATTGCTGTATGTGCTTATAAATGCTGTGCAGCAATTTTTTGAAGATGGGGCAAGTAGGCGAAGGAAACTTCTGCTTCTTCACAGACTCCACCAACAGGCCAAGAGGCAGGTATGTACAAGTATAGATACTGCAATAAGGATTCTGGAATTAATTGTTCAGTTTAACATTTTTAAAAAATGTGCAACAGTAATTTAGTTGTGCACAGGATTAAAGGAAGAAAACTTGCTGCTTTGTAATAATAATTTATTATGTATTTGGCCTATTCTACTATATGCACATTTCTTTTTTAATAAGTTATTTCATTAACAACTCTCATTTTCATTCCGGGTGAGAAGGAGATTCCAAATTCCAGCACACAGTCCCCTGGTCAGGAGGATTTTGGCTGTTGATGACCACGCAATCCGCATCCACCTTCGGGTGAATGCCGCAAGCTTATACAGCGATGTGGCCAGCAGAAGAGTTGGGGATGGAACCCAGATTTTGAGGTATGGTGCACAATGCAACATTTTTCATGGTCTTTATAGTAGTGATAATATACCATTCTGAAAATCCTCCCGATCCAGGAGTGATCACAAAAAGGTTTCTTGGGAGCTTCATGGCGAGCAGCCGCTCAAAGGCTCTTAGCGCTTGCGCTTTGGTTGATGATTTTCCACCTTTCAGTGGTTATTTGGAGACTGTTAATTGAAGGTTGTGCTGGAAGGTGTGATGAAACAGAACGTTTCTCGACCGCTTTGGACCGAAGCCTCCATGCTATTCAACGATTTAGGTTTGTCTTCTCCTTATGCCGAAGAGAATTTGTATGCAGAAACAAAAGGGTTTCTGGAAGAATATGTCGGGCAATTGTATGGCCTGATAGAAACAGTAGAAGGGTTTGATCTTCTAACTAGATATAATGAGAACTATTCCCGAAGATCTTCCTTAGAAGCCCTACACACAGCCACGAAGAACTCAAACAGCATCTACAGAAATATGCTGTCAAAAGGAAAGATTATAGAGAATTGGTAAGGGAAGCTAAAACAGACAAGGACGAAGAAGAAGAACGGATCATCTTACCAGGAACGCGAAGCGGCACACTCCAAACACGGAGACACGGATCATCTTACCAGGAACGCAAAGCGGCACACTCCAAACGCGGAGACCCCTGGGTGTCCAGTTGACCGGCAACGGATCAACTGGGTGCCTCAACGTGGGAGTGCATTGAGCTTTCGGGGTGTTTAGTCCGTGATGCATTTACTGTATCGTTTTGACTAACCCCCAACTTGGAAGCGATGATGTGTGGCTCCTTAGGGAGGGCTTATAGAGGGCATACTCACGAAGCAGGAGGAGGCTTCACTGGGCAAGAAGAAGGATGCCCCCTTCGGATTGCGTGGTGTTGAAGATTTCTGTGGAGGCGAGCGATGTGCTATAAGTTCCGGCGACTGTGCAACGACAGACCCCTCCCGACCTATACTTTTTCTCTCATAGCACTAAGGTGTTACTTGTAATGCCTCACCCCTATCCTCAGAGTGATGATGTCCATCCATCACTAAAAGAGGGCAAGTCTGCTCAACTAGTGTGAGAGGCGCGAGACGTGAGTATAGGACGCTAGAAACCCAAAATGAGTGATTTTTCAATTTATAGTGTTTATGCCTGCCTTCTCCTAGGGAGCATTGAAATCACTTTACTTTGCATTTTGGTTGTCTTTTGTTATCGATCTTCGCTTGGTGGTCAGTGGCGGGAACAAACAAATGCTGATGCATAGATGCTCTTGGACGCTACATTCAAGTGAAGTCTTGTGAAACAATCAGAATGGAAGCTGTTCCACGAAATATTCCAAAAAGAAGAAGGGCCATATTAATGCTGTATGTGCTCATAAATGTTGTGCAGCAATTTTTTGAAGATGGGGCGAGGCGGCAAAGGAGACTTCTGCTTATTCACAGACTCCAACAACAGGCCAGGAGGCAGGTATGTAGAAGTATAGATACTGCAGTAAGGATTCTGGAATTAATCATTCAGTTTAACAATTAAAAAAAAAAAAAAATGTGCAACTGTGATTTAATTGTGCACAGGATTCAAGGAAGAAAACTTGCTGCTTTGTAATAATAATTTATTATGTAATTGGCCTATTCTACTATATGCACATATTTTTTTTTTTAAATATGGTATTTCATTAACAACCCTCATTTTCATTCCAGGTGAGAGGGAGATTCCAAATTCCAGCACCCCTGGTCAGGAGCATTTTGGGTGGTTGATGACCATGCAATCCGCAACTACCTTCGGGTGAATGCCGAAAGCTTTCGCAAGCTTATACAGCGATGTGGCCAGCAGAGAAGAGATGGGGCTGGAACCCAGATTTTGAGGTATGATGCACAATGCAAAATTTTTTTATGGTCTTTATAGTAGTGATGGTATACCATTCTGAAAACCCTCCCGGTCCAGGAGTGATCACAAAAAGGTTTCTTGGGAGCTTCATGGCAACCAGCCGCTCAAAGGCTCCTAGCGCTTGCGCTTTGGTAGATGATTTTCCACCTTTCAGTGGTTATTTGGAGACTGTTAATTGATACCATTCTGATTAATTCAAGTAGGAGTGAGAACGGCAAAAGTGCACTAGTGGCCAACCATTCCTATTAACTTTTAGCTAAGATTACATAAACAAATGCTTGTTTTCAATAACTCCAGGATTGTTGTTGAAAGGGCACTTGGGGCAACGAAAACAAGGTTACGGCAAAATTTTTTAAAGCCACTAGAGGTGAAGTTACGAAAAGCTACAAAAGTAATTGCAGCTCGTGTTCAATGTTGTTGGATATCTTTGCAGGATATTAGGAAATAGCACAGTTTACACTGAAAGCCTCTGTCCACCTGAGAGTTAATTTATAGTAGGAGATAGTGGATACCCTTGTCGAAGACACCTCATAAACATCATAACACTTTTCAAGGACCCAGCAGAAACTTGCTTTTAACAACTCCACAAGCAAGGCCAGGATTGTTGTTGAAAGGGCATTTGGGGCCGTGAAAACAAGGTTCCGGCAATTTTTTTTAAAGCCACTAGAGGTGAAGTTACGAAAAGCTACAAAAGTAACTTCAGCCTGTGTTGTTCTGAATAATGTCTGTTTGAGCGCAGGGGATGTAATCTTCCTCCACGTGTTTGTCAAAAGGTTAAACGAGAAAATGTTTCTGCATAATACTATACCATCGTCACGATGTGTAGTTTCTGAAAACAATTGCTCACATTGTAGCAGAACTGAGTAGAATTGAGCAACATTTTCACAAGTGGATGAAGACTCGTAGAAGGAAATACCAATGCGCAGTAGACTTGTGCAGAGGCAAGCAAGCGCCATAGGCTTATTGACATTGAACATTTGTTTTCTTCGCTACACATAAAGCCGTTATATATCATATTGTTGAAGATTTATCTATACTACATAGATTACATAAATATATATATATTGTTGCTGTTTGGAGATTAAGATTGGCCCATCCAAGGTTAGTTTTTCATGGTATTTATTATTTTCTGCTTGTTTTCTTAACATGTATTTAAGTTTTATGTACCCTGGATTTCTTGTCTACTTTTGGCAAAACATTCCTTCATTCAGGGACCCGTGTACATACTAGTCAAGTAGACTTTAATGTACCATTCCTGTGACAAAGTAGGCTATGTCCTTCCCATTACTAAAAATTATTACCGGTACAGATACCTTATTTTTTTCGTATGTGCATGATGCAATAAACCCAGGCTTGTAAAAGCAAGTATGACAGACTGTATACATATTATGTAGATCAACTGATCTTGACATACTTGAATCAATTTTTATCCTAGTTTGTAATAATGTGACTTACGTTAACACCCAGGTAGTACACTACTTCCCATTTAGTTATTTCAGGATTATCCCTTTCAGAATGTAGACCATTGATAAGTGTAATAAATATATATGCCTTTGCGCTGGTACAGTAAAAGGTTAATTTACACGTAAAGTAATTACTGTGAAACTAAATTTTAATTTCTATTGTTTTCTCGTTTAAATATAGAATGGAGTTCGATTCCTCTAGTTCCGAAGAAGAGGAGTTGCAAGCAGCAGTTGCACTCCGAAGGCCAAGGAGGTTTCGGGCAAGGGCCAATTTAGAGTTTGAGACTCTCTACGAGTGCAATGAGAGATTTTGAGTAACAGCTGGCACCATCGAGAGTCTTGTGGAAGACATTGGACACCGGTTGGTGCATAGGACCAACAGGAACCACGCACTGTCTGTCAGAGCCCGGGTAATGGTTACGTTACATTGGTTGGACCATGATGGACAATACAATGGAATTGCAGATATGCATGGGTTATCGACATCATCTGTCTGTAGAGTGATACATTCTGTGATGACTGTGATAAATGAGAAGTTGGAGTACAGCCTATGCCTTAATTGAATATTCTTGTCAGTATATCTCCATACTCATATATGCTTATAGTACTAGTTATTATAAAAAAAATTGCATTACTTTGAGAGTACAGCTAGTGCATGCAATGACCCTCTGTACTTAAAAGAGACTCAGATCGTAACCACTTGAAGTGTTGAAGTGCGATAAACACCCAGTAGAGTTGAATACAACCTTTGATTTCTCTACAGCCAAAATTTATAAATATACTTTTAAAACAAGAACCCTTTAATGAAATCTTGCGTAAGAATAATTTACAGTATAAATTGCTACAACCAATCACAATCTATATAGTTAATATACATTTTCCTATCGGTCGATAGAAACGAGGAGAGGGGTCTTTTGGAATCAGAAAATATTCTATAAGTGACTTCTGAAAAAGTCAGTCGCCTGTGGGCACTCATGGAATATCGTTGAAAAGTGAGTAAGCCTCTCGGAGCTAGTGCATTATAGCCGCCTCATGGCACTCAATGAGGATTTTTAGTAAAGTCAGAAAATAGAGTTGTTTCATGGCAATCAAGTAAAGTCATAATAATTGTGTGCGTAATAACTGTGCCTAGAATTTATTTAAAATATAGTGCAAATTTAATCAGCCATCTGTGTAAGTTCGGTGTTTTACCAGCTGTTACCTATTCTACCGCCCTGAGAAAACTGGAAGAGAACCTTGTCACTCGAAACCGACCCAAGACAACCCAGCTGCCGAGGTATGAAGCAGGACATCAAGTAAGTTATGTACTGATTTATCACACAACAACACAGAGTTCTGCATCAAAGTTTGCAAGGATTGTCAACTTTCCAGCAGACTTTCATGGTGTTGTTCAGGGATTCCATCGGGTGGCAGGAATGCCACAAATAATTGGTTGCATCGATGGAACCCTGATCAACATTGATGCACCTCGTTTATACAAGAACCAGTTTGTTGACCGCCATGGAAAGCATTCGATCAATTGCATGGTAGTGTGTGGTCCTGATCGAAGGTTCCATTATGTGAGAGCCAACTGGGGAGGAAGTGTCCATGATGCCAGGGTTCTTCGGAACTGCCACCTGTAGTGGAGAATGGAGGACCTGGCATGGCGAACACATCCTGGCGATGTGATCCTTGCCGGCTCTGCCTACCCTCTCAGGGAATGGCTTATGACCCCCAAGCTTGTGGGGTTTGATGTTCCCCAAGTTGAGTGATACAATAGAGCTCACAAGAGGACGCGGACTCTGGTTGAGCAAGCAATTGGAATACTTAAGGAAAAATTCCCCTGCTTGAATGGCCTCCGTGTTCAACCGGAGTTCGCTGCCAACATCTTCAAGTGTTGTATTGTTTCGTACAACCTCAACAAACCGGAAGAGGAAGATGTTGGTCCCCTTGAAGAGGGTGAGGCAGAGGGTGAAAATGAACCTGAGGAGGAGGACCCGCAAGAGGCTGTTGCTGCTGGTGGGGTACAGCGGAGAGAGCAGCTCATAAACTTCTAGTGAAGTTAGTGAAGAAATACAAGGATGTGGTGGAGAACAAAAAAACAGACAGCATCTGCATGAAAAAGAAGAAGGCAGCATGGGCAGAAATTAGCCAGTCTTTTTGTGCTATAGGCAACACCACCAAAAGAACTGGAGACCAGTTGAAGAAATGTTGGCTTAACTTGCAATTCAAGAGTAGGCAGCATAAGATGGCTGCGAGAAAGGAAAGAATTTCCACGGGAGGAGGGCCACCACCCAAGACAGAAGACGACATGCTGTCAACCATTGAGGCAATTGCCCCTCATGTTAACCTGAGGATTTCCAGCCAGTTTGACAGCGATTATTTCGTAGATGATTCGCAGAATGTGGGTGAGTGTTCAGGAATGGCAAGAAGGCTCTGAAAATGTTGAGATGTTGGACATTCCGGTGATTGAAGTGGGTCCGGACATACCAGTCATCGTAGTGGCCCCGAACATACACGTCATCGTAGTGGCCCCGAACATACCAGTCTTCGAAGTGGCTCCATCCGGCAGTAAGATTCCAGATGCACAGAAAAATGAGCAGGAGGGCCATTTTTGTAAAAAGAAGACTGTGCAGAAGCAGCGTGAGGTGGCTTCCAAGTATTTAGAGGAGCGGAAGCAAATTGAAATGGAGCAGCTGAGAGAGCTTCATGCTCTAAAAATGCAGCATGATAAGGAGTTTCATGCTCCAAGGATGAAGCAGCAACAGGAAAAACATGACCTCGCTATGCAGAACATGAGAGAATTGCACCAGAAGGCAATGAGAGAGTGATTTCCTTTGCCAATAGTTTTGTTTTTATTTCAGTTTTAATAGTTTTCATACAAACATCAAATCAAAATTTTACATACAGCTTTTCGATTCTGGATTATGCCGGTCCAGGAGTGATCACAAAAAGGTTTCTTGGGAGCTTCATGGCAACCAGCCACCCAAAGGCTCTTAGCACTTGCGCTTTGGTTGGTGATTTTCCACCATTCAGTGGTTATTTGGAGACTGTTAATTGATACCATTTTGATTAATTCATGTAGGAGTCAGAACGGCAAAACTGCACTAGTGGCCAACCATTTGGGGCAACGAAAACAAGGTTAAGGCAAAGTTTTTTAAAGCCACTAGAAGTGAAGTTACGAAAAGCTACAAAAGTAATTGCAGCTCGTGTTCAATGTTGTTGGATATCTTTGCAGGATATTAGGAAATAGCACAGTTTACACTGAAAGCCTCTGTCCACCTGAGAGTTATTTTATAGTAGGAGATAGTGAATACCCTTGTCGAAGACACCTCATAAACATCATAACACCTTTCAAGGACCCAGCAGAAACTTTCTTTTAACAACTGTACACAAGCAAGGCCAGGATTGTTGTTGAAAGGGCATTTGGGGCCGTGAAAAGGTTTTGGCAAATTTATTTAAAGCCACTAGAGGTGAAGTTACGAAAAGCTACAAAAGTAACTGCAGCCTGTGTTGTTCTGAATAATGTCTGTTTGAGCGCAGGGGATGTAATCTTCCTCCACGTGTTTGTCAAAAGGTTAAACGAGAAAATGTTTCTGCATAATACTATACCATCGTCACGATGTGTAGTTTCTGAAAACAATTGCACACATTGTAGCAGAACTGAGTAGAATTGAGCAACATTTTCACAAGTGGATGAAGACTCGTAGAAGGAAATACCAATGCGCAGTAGACTTGTGCAGAGACAAGCAAGCGCCATAGGCTTATTGACATTGAACATTTGTTTTCTTCGCTACACATAAAGCCGTTATATATTATACTGTCGAAGATTTATCTATACTACATAGATTACATATATATATATTGTTGCTGTTTGGAGGTTAAGATTGGCCCATCCAAGGTAAGTTTTTCATGGTATTTATTATTTTCTGCTTGTTATCTTAACATGTATTTAAGTTTTATGTACCCTGGATTTCTCGTCTACTTTTGGCAAAACATTTCTTCATTCAGGGACCCGTATACATACTAGTCAACTAGACTTTAATGTACCATTCCTGTGACAAAGTAGGCTATGTCCTTCCCATTACTAAAAATTATTACCGGTACACATACCTTATTTTTTCGTATGTGCATGATGCAATAAACCCAGGCTTGTAAAAACAAGTATGACAGACTGTATACATATTATGTAGATCAACTGATGACATACTTGGATCAATTTTTATCCTAGTTTGTAATAATGTGACTTACATTAACACCTTGGTAGTACACTACTTCCCATGTAGTTATTTCAGGATTATCCCATTCAGAATGTAGACCATTGATAAGTGTATTAAATATATATGCCTTTGCGCTGGTACAGTAAAAGGTTAATTTACACGTACCGTAATTACTGTGAAACTAAATTTTAATTTCTGTTGTTTTCTCGTTTAGAACTAGAATGGAGTTCTATTCATCCAGTTCGGAAGAAGAAGAGTTGCAAGCAGCAGTTGCACTCCGAAGGCCAAGGAGGTTTCGGGCAAGGGCCAATTTTCAGTTTGAGACTCTCTACGAGTGAAACGAAAGATTCAGAGTGTCAGCTGGCCCCATCAAGACTCTTTTGGAGGACATCGGCCACCGGTTGGTGCATAGGACCAACAGGAACCACGCACTGTCTGTCAGAGCCCAGGTAATGGTTACGTTACATTGGTTGGGCAATGGTGGACAATACCATGGAATTGCAGACATGCATGGCTTGTAAACATCATCTGTCTGTAGAGTGATACATTCTGTGGTGACTGCGATAAATGAGAAGTTGGAGGAGTACAGCCTATGCCTTAATTGAATATTCTTGTCAGTATATCTCCATACTCATATATGCTTATAGTACTAGTTATTATAAACAAAATTGCATTAACTTCGAGAGTACAGCTCGTGCACGCAATGACCCTCTGTACTTAGAAGAGACTCAGATCGTGTTACCACTTGAAGTGTTGAAAAGCGATAAACACCCAGTAGAGTTGAATACAACCTTTGATTTCTCCACAGCCAAAATTTATAAATATACTTTTTAAAACAAGAACCTTTTAATGAAATCTTGCGTAAGAATAATTTACAGTATAAATTGTTACAACCAATCACAATCCATATAGTTAATATACATTTTCCTATCGGTCGATAGAAACGAGGACAGGGGTCTTTTGGAATCAGAAAATATTCTATAAGTGACTTCTGAAAAAGTCAGTTGCCTGTGGGCACTCATGGAATATCGTTGAAAAGTGAGTAAGCCTCTCGGAGCTAGTGCATTATAGCCGCCTCACGGCACTCAGAAAATAGAGTTGTTTCACGGCGATCAAGTAGTCATAATAATTGTGTGCGTAATAACTGTGTGTGTAATAACCGTGCCCAGAATTTATTAAAAATATAGTGCAAATTTAATCAGCCATCTGTGTAAGTTCTGTGTTTTACCCGCTGTTACCTATTCTACCGCCCTGAGAAAACTGGAAGAGAACCTTGTTGCTCGAAACCGACCCAAGACAACCCAGCTGCCGAGGTATGAAGCAGGACATCAAGTAAGTTATGTACTGATTTATCACACAACAACACAGAGTTCTGCATCAAAGTTTGCAAGGATTGTCAACTTTCCAGCAGACTTTCATGGTGTTGTTCAGGGATTCCATCGGGTGGCAGGAATGCCACAAGTAATTGGTTGCATCGAATGAACCCTGATCAACATTGATGCACCTCGTTTATACAAGAACCAGTTTGTTGACCGCCATGGAAAGCATTCGATCAATTGCATGGTAGTGTGTAAAGATCCTATCCCAGGAAAGGGAGTCCTGGAGCTGGTTAAATCCAAGGAACTCGAATTCGTATGATAGGAAATAGGGATTGCACAAAAGATCTTTAGGTCGAAGTGCGAGGGCTTTAAGCTCTCTTAAAATTCCCCATTTATACATACATACATACATACATGGTAGTGTGTGGTCCTGATCGAAGGTTCTATTATGTGAGAGCCAACTGGGGAGGAAGTGTCCATGATGCCAGGGTTCTTCGGAACAGCCTCCTGTGGTGGAGAATGGAGGACCTGGCATGGCGACCACATACTGCCGGTGTGATCCTTGGCGACTCTGCCTACCCTCTCAGGGAATGGCTTATGACCCCCAAGCTTGTGGGGCTTGATGTTCCCCAAGTTGAGCGATACAATAGAGCTCACAAGAGGACGCGGACTCTGGTTGAGCAAGCAATTGGAATACTTAAGGAAAAATTCCCCTGCTTGAATGGCATCCGTGTTCAACCGGAGTTCGCTGCCAACATCTTCAAGTGTTGTGTTGTTTCGTACAACCTCAACAAACCGGAAGAGGAAGATGTTGGTCCCCTTGAAGAGGGTGAGGCAGAGGGTGAAAATGAACCTGAGGAGGAGGACCCGCAAGAGGCTGTTGCTGCTGGTGGGGTACAGCGGAGAGAGCAGCTCATAAACTTCTAGTGAAGTTAGTGAAGAAATACAAGGATGTGGTGGAGAACAAAAAAACAGACAGCATCTGCATGAAAAAGAAGAAGGCAGCATGGGCAGAAATTAGCCAGTCTTTTTGTGCTATAGGCAACACCACCAAAAGAACTGGAGACCAGTTGAAGAAATGTTGGCTTAACTTGCAATTCAAGACTAGGCAGCATAAGACGGCCGCAAGAAAAGAAAGAATTTCCACGGGAGGAGGGCCACCACCCAAGACAGAAGACGACATGCTGTCAACCATTGAGGCAATTGCCCCTCATGTTAACCTGAGGATTTCCAGCCAGTTTGACAGCGATTATTTCGTAGATGATTCGCAGAATGTGGCTGAGTGTTCAAGAATGGCAAGGGAGGCTCTGAAAATGTTGAGATGTTGGACATTCCGGTGATTGAAGTGGGTCCAGACATACCAGTCTTCGAAATGGCTCCATCCGGCAGTAAGATTCCAGATGCACAGAAAAATGAGCAGGTGGGCCATTTTTGTAAAAAGAAGACTGTGCAGAAGCAGCGTGAGGTGGCTTCCAAGTATTTAGAGGAGCGGAAGCAAATTGAAATGGAGCAGCTGAGAGAGCTTCATGCTCTAAAAATGCAGCATGAAAAGGAGTTTCATGCTGCAAGGATGAAGCAGCAACAGGAAAAACATGACCTCGCTATGCAGAACATGAGAGAATTGCACCAGAAGGCAATGAGGGAGTGATTTCCTTTGCCAATAGTTTTGTTTTTATTTCAGTTTTAATAGTTTTCATACAAACATCAAATCAAAATTTTACATACAGCTTTTCGATTCTGGATTATGCCGGTCCAGGAGTGATCACAAAAAGGTTTCTTGGGAGCTTCATGGCAACCAGCCACCCAAAGGCTCTTAGCACTTGCGCTTTGGTTGGTGATTTTCCACCATTCAGTGGTTATTTGGAGACTGTTAATTGATACCATTTTGATTAATTCAAGTAGGAGTGAGAACGGCAAAACTGCAATAGTGGCCAACCATTTGGGGCAACGAAAACAAGGTTAAGGCAAATTTTTTTAAAGCCACTAGAGGTGAAGTTACGAAAAGCTACAAAAGTAATTGCAGCTCGTGTTCAATGTTGTTGGATATCTTTGCAGGATATTAGGAAATAGCACAGTTTACACTGAAAGCCTCTGTCCACCTGAGAGTTATTTTATAGCAGGAGATAGTGAATACCCTTGTCGAAGACACCTCATAAACATCATAACACCTTTCAAGGACCCAGCAGAAACTTGCTTTTAACAACTCCACAAGCAAGGCCAGGATTGTTGTTGAAAGGGCATTTGGGGCCGTGAAAACAAGGTTTCGGCAAATTTTTTTAAAGCCACTAGAGGTGAAGTTACGAAAAGCTACAAAAGTAACTGCAGCCTGTGTTGTTCTGAATAATGTTTGTTTGAGCCCAGGGGATGTAATCTTCCTCCACGTGTTTGTCATAAGGTTAAACGAGAAAATGTTTCTGCATAATACTATACCATCGTCACGATGTGTAGTTTCTGAAAACAATTGCTCACATTGTAGCAGAACTGAGTAGAATTGAGCAACATTTTCACAAGAGGGTGAAGACTCGTAGAAGGAAATACCAATGCGCAGTAGACTTGTGCAGAGGCAAGCAAGCGCCATAGGCTTATTGACATTGAACATTTGTTTTCTTCGCTACACATAAAGCCGTTATATATTATATTGTTGAAGATTTATCTATACTACATAGATTACATAAATATATATATTGTTGCTGTTTGGAGGTTAAGATTGGCCCATCCAAGGTTAGTTTTTCATGGTATTTATTATTTTCTGCTTGTTTTCTTAACATGTATTTAAGTTTTATGTACCCTGGATTTCTCGTCTACTTTTGGCAAAACATTTCTTCATTCAGGGACCCGTATACATACTAGTCAACTAGACTTTAATGTACCATTCCTGTGACAAAGTAGGCTATGTCCTTCCCATTACTAAAAATTATTACCGGTACACATACCTATTTTTTCGTATGTGCATGATGCAATAAACCCAGGCTTGTAAAAACAAGTATGACAGACTGTATACATATTATGTAGATCAACTGATCTTGACATACTTGGATCAACTTTTATCCTCGTTTGTAATAATGTGACTTACGTTAACACCTTGGTAGTACACTACTTCCCATGTAGTTATTTCAGGATTATCCCTTTCAGAATGTAGACCATCGATAAGTGTATTAAATATATATGCCTTTGCGCTGGTACAGTAAAAGGTTAATTTACACGTACCGTAATTACTGTGAAACTAAATTTTAATTTCTGTTGTTTTCTCGTTTTGAACTAGAATGGAGTTTTATTCATCCAGTTCGGAAGAAGAAGAGTTGCAAGCAGCAGTTGCACTCCGAAGGCCAAGGAGGTTTCGGGCAAGGGCCAATTTTCAGTTTGAGACTCTCTACGAGTGAAACGAAAGATTCAGAGTGTCAGCTGGCCCCATCGAGACTCTTTTGGAGGACATCGGCCACCGGTTGGTGCATAGGACCAACAGGAACCACGCACTGTGTGTCAGAGCCCAGGTAATGGTTACGTTACATTGGTTGGGCAATGGTGGACAATACCATGGAATTGCAGACATGCATGGCTTGTAAACATCATCTGTCTGTAGAGTGATACATTCTGTGGTGACTGCGATAAATGAGAAGTTGGAGGAGTACAGCCTATGCCTTAATTGAATATTCTTGTCAGTATATCTCCATACTCATATATGCTTATAGTACTAGTTATTATAAACAAAATTGCATTAACTTCGAGAGTACAGCTCGTGCACGCAATGACCCTCTGTACTTAGAAGAGACTCAGATCGTGTAACCACTTGAAGTGTTGAAAAGCAATAAACACCCAGTAGAGTTGAATTGTTACAACCAATCACAATCTATATAGTTAATATACATTTTCCTATCGGTCGATGAGTGGTGGAATGGAGGCAGATGGTGTCGTTTCAATTTCGAACGATTACTTGGTAAGTATGGTGATAAATATACACAGTTTCTAGGAGATGGTGACAGCAAGGCCTACAGAAAAGTTTTAGATAGTAAGCCATATGGTGCCACTAATATAACAAAATTAGAATGTGTTGGGCATGCGCAGAAACTCATGGGCTCACGCCTTAGGAAATTGAGAAAAGAGTACAAAGGTAAGCGTCTTGAAGACAACAAGCCCCCTAGAAGAAAAGGGAGGCTCACTGAGAAAGAAAGAGGTGAATTTGCAAACATCATCATCATCTCTGGCAAGATTTTATAACATGTTACCACCCCAACTAAAAGAAATACATTCATCAGGAAGATTTAAGAAAAAAACTCAAAGAATTTTTAATCTCCAAATCTCTTTTTATACCATAAAAGAATATGAAGACTATTGTATGATTTCTAAACCGGATTAATTATTTGTCCTTACCACATATATATTTAATTATTACTGTATCTTGATAAATTCACACCTAAATTAGATTTTATTTTGATTTCATTAAATGATGTGGGTAGTATATATTATGTATAAATGTTTATGTAGTATTGAGAGTAGGGCAAGGAATTAAAATGGATCTTAACAGCTGATATTGATCAAATAGATCATAAACTGTATTATCTGTGTGCATAGTAATTTAAATGTATATTCACGGTATTTAAATTGTAAAATTTCATATGGTGAATAAAAACTTCAACTTCAAATTGGTAAGCTGCAAATGTACTATGGGCAAGCTATTAGAAATAATACAGATAGCTTGAAAAATATGAAGAGAGCAGTGTGCGCTACATTCTTCCATAGGGTCTCCACTGACAGTCATCCGACGCACAATTTTTGTCTCAAAGGTGATGACTCATGGTGTAAATACAACAGGGCAAAAATCACTGGGAAAGATACAAGCACAGCCCCTTACCTATGGCTGTGGCAAACATCCCATTCAGAGCTCCTTCAAAAATGTTTACATGGAAGGACTCAAAATCCAAACAAGTCTTTCCACAATGTGATTTGGACTAGAGTAGGGTGACCAGACGTCCGGATTTCGCCGGACATGTCCTGCTTTTTTGGTATTTTGTGAGCATCCGGCCGGCTTTTTATGGGAAAGGCAAAATGTCCGGCTTTCTGTCTTACAGCAATATAATGTACACAATATTGAAATATGATATATAAGATTTAAAACATGAGGTCAAAAGTTTGTCGTTACATGAAAAATGCGTATTTGAAGGAAATGTTGATGTTCGTAAAAATACGTGTGGTGACCCTGCTTCCGGTTACCTGCCACAACACTCGCACTCGAATTTCGCGTTCAGATCGATTTGTTACAACCAACCGTTTTCACTTCCTGTTCCTGCTTTTGTTGTTCAGAATCATTGCCGGCTTGTATTTGGTCGTAAGTTTGTTTGATTCCCGATCAAAGTGATATGTCGAAGGTAGGCAGTGATGAAAGGAAACCCGACTTAAAAAAACGAAAGTGCAAATTCGGTGATTCCATGAAAAGTAAATACCCATGCTTCACTGCGGGTCGAGTGGAAACCGAAGCGAAATGCACTATCTGTGACTGTTACGTATCTGTGGCTTCAAGAGGTGCGTTGGATTTAGATCGTCACCTAGCTACAAGTAAACATGTTACTTGCTTTAAAGGTGCATCTTCTTCTCGTGTGGTAACCTCGTTCTTCTCACCAAAATTTTCGAAGATAGACGAAAGCGTTAGTGCAGCTGAGGGTGCATTATCATTTCACACTGTACGTCACCACCAGACTTACAGATCAATGGATTGTACTTCATCACTACTTCCTAAACTGGTTGAGGATTCGGAGATCGCTAAGAAGCTACAATGCGCTCGAACAAAAACAGAGGCCATTGTTAACAAAGTACTGGCTCCACATTCTCTTGAATGTGTACTAAAATCTGTTGAGAACTCTCCATTTCTGGGAATAGCAACTGATGCCAGTAATCATGGCAGTGTGAAATTATTTCCAGTCATGATACAGTACTTTGATTGGAAAATTGGTGTTGTCTCAAAAATTATTGATTTATGTAGTTGCGAGAATGAAACTGCCAAAACAATAGCAGATGTTCTGCTTAGTGTTTTGAAATCACATGGTCTTAGTGATAAATGTGTTTCATTTTGTGGTGATAATGCAAATGTAAACTTCGGAGGCATCAACAGACCTGCTTCAGGAAACAATGTTTTTGCCCTACTAAATAATGTTTTGACAAATGATCTTGCAGGAATAGGATGCCCTGCCCATATTCTCCACAATACTTTGCAGCATGGGACTGATTTATTGCCTGTAGATATAGAGTCTATAGTTCTGAAGATCTTCAATTTCTTTTCCATATACACTGTTCGCACTGAAAAGCTTAAGCAGTTCTGTGATTTTGTCAACATAAATTATCAACAGTTGCTTCGTCACTGTAAGACACGTTGGCTAAGTCTTTTTCCGGCCATTGAGAGAATTCTTAAGTTGTATCCTGCTTTGAGGTCTTATTTTCTATCAGAGTCTGGTGTCCCAAGAATCTTGAAAGATTTCTTCAAAGATGAGTTTTCTGAACTGTATCTTTCTCTAGTTCATTCACTCATGAATGTATTTCATACTACAATTAATGATCTGGAAAAGGAACACAACTGTTTATTGGATATAGTTCGGATTCAGAACTCTGTTTCAAAGTGTCTGGAAAACAGGTTGCAAAATAAGTTTATGCCAATGAATATTTCCCAAAAGCTTGACAGTCTAAGGGAAGATGGATTAGAAACAGAAGTAAACAATTTCATAAACTCTGCCCTGTGTCTGTACCAGTCGTGTAAGGACTATTTAGATAAATGGACTGTTCAGTGTGATGAATTGGAGTGCTTTTATTGGTTGAACATGAAATATTTGAAAGAGAAAGACTGTACTTTCAGTGATATTATTCCTTCTGTAAAGTACATTAATGAAAAACAGAAATGTATTGTTTTGGATGATGTGATATTGTTTGACGAATTTTGTGCTCTAAAAGAATTTGTTTTGAAGCAAGATGAAGCATTTTTCCTGGAATCAATAGATTTTCAATGGAGTAAGTTTTTTGAGCAGGCTGTGAATGTTAAGTGTTTTCAATCATTGCTGCATATATGTCAATTCTTTTTTTCAATAATTGCCCATAATGCCAATGTTGAAAGGGTATTTTCATTAATAAATGCCCAATGGTCAGAAGAAAGAAACAGACTATCAGTAGAATCAGTAAAGGGGATTGTAACAGTACAGTATAATTTGAAACATTTTACGTGCAAGGAATTTCATGCCTATTTGTTGAAATCCCCAGAACTGCTGAAAGACATTTCCTCTTCACAGAAATATTGTTAAATCCACTTGGTTATTGTATTTGTTGGATTTTAATTTGATTGAAAAGGAATTTAACGTGTTGTCAGGCTTTTTCTCAAAATGTCCTGCTTTTTTCCTTCAAATGTCCTGCTTTTGAAAATTTTCATCTGGTCACCCTAGACTAGAGTGCCAAAAACTATAGACTTATTAGGTGTATATGATGCTGTGTTATCATTTAATGAGGGTTGCAGTGGTAGGATTCAAGTACAGTGGTACCTCGAGATACGAGTGCCCTAACATACGAGTTATTTGAGATACGAGCTGTCGAGCGAGCGAAGTTTTGTTTTGAAATACGAGCGACATTTGAGATACGAGGAATGGCCAGCTGCGATGCTGCACACGGCCCAACAATTTACTGCGCCTGCACCTCGTGCGTCTCGTGCATTATCCCACGTATTCCCCAGTGTGCTTGTTTACCTCGCTGTCGAAGCATCTTTGCTAAGTTTTTCTAGGGCTTTGCGCTTTTTGTGCATTTACATACTTTTATCACATTTCTTTTTATAACCATGGGTCCGAAGAAAGTGTAACAAATATGTATGTACACTTTATAAAACCAGTTTACATTATCTTTTATTATGTTTTTATAAAATATTAGTAATTTATAAATACATTTTTCGTATTCCAAAACACGTAACAAAAACAATTGGGGGTAGCATTTTTGGGGCTGGAACGGATTAATGGCATTTCAATTAATTTCAATGGGGATAATTGCTTTGAGATACGAGCAAGGTTACGGAACGAATTAAACTCGTATCTCGAGGTATCACTGTATTAAGAAATATGGGCATTGAAATATTGAGGGGAGTGTGTCTTGGGATTTTCACCGGAGCAGGAGCGTGTTAACATTGCTGCAAATTTAATTATTCTGCAATTTTTGTAAGTATGGAATTCTAGTGTGTGGCATAAAATTTTCAGTGATTGAAGCTTAAAGCAGAAGATTCAAGGTAATTATCCGTGCAAATTATTCACATTATTGTGTTGATGCCCACTCTCGTGCTACTTAAGTAATATAGTAACTTACATTTTTGCGTGGTTTGTACTGAGTCCAGAAATTAGTCTAATCGATCTACGCACAACATAAACAGTAGAGCTATACTAATTTCACTTTAAGTTCAAAGTAGATGTAAACAAAGCCACGTGACAAGATAGCGTCTCATTGGCTAGTGGACGAACTGTAACTTTTGCTGCTTTGTATGCATACTCTTGCTCTCAATAAAATAGTTCGGTTCAAACCGTACCTTTTTGTAGCTATTTTCGTGCAGAGAAATTTAAAAACACGTTTCTGAAGCAGATCTGTATATGAAACAAAATTAATTTGATCAGGTTTTCATGACGCATAATAACTAAGTGAACTAATTAAACCGTTACAACAGATGTAAATTGTAGGCGTTTACGACAGCTGTGTGAATGCTCAAGTACGCCATCTTGGAATGAACTTGCCACAGTCCCTTCCCAATAACTTGGTAAGACCTGCTGAATATGCGTTCATTTATTTATTTATATCGGTTTTACAACACGTACGTGAGGACAACAAAGTCGTGTGCTAGAAATTTCGTCAAAAGTTAAATGTAACTTACAGCTCTGATAGGATTGGGGCGGTTACAAACAGAAATTAATGAATTCAACAAGGAAACGCCTCTGAAGTGGGCAGCTAACATTGCAAACTGAGAGTAATTTTTTATACTCGTTAATATCTTCTTGTTAACTGTCTATGACTTTCTTAAATACTAATATTAAGCCTAATTTTGTACAGATGTATCGATCTTTTCAAAATAAATATCACATTTTTCAACAATGGTGCATGTCATAAAAAATATTTTAAAAGTACTATTGAGAACACTGGAATACACACAAATCCTCATTCCGTGGCGGGTAAAACTCCACATGGTTTGTCACATGCTCGGAGGAGTGGTACTTTAGAGTTTGTTTACATCTACTTTGACCTTAAAGTGAAAATAGTATAGATTCAGACAAAGATATGTGAGATTCACCAATGAATCTGAGTCGTATCATTCCACTTGAGTTGTCAATATCTCTAACTCTTAAAATCAACACTTGCTGAAAATTATTGAAAAAAAAAAAAACTCAAGTGGCTAAAGATGGATTACAGTGAACCAGACTACCACAATGATGCAAGTCCGTCATTCGCAAATCCAAAGATTCCGGATTCCCACCTTCAATCTCTGATCCGCAGTGATTTTCGTGATTTCTTTCTAAAGAAAAGAGAAAGACGTCCTCGACATATTGAGAGACTTCAAAGGCTGTCTCCTATCAATATCAACATCATAAATCCATTGTCAGAGTACCATTATGGAACCCTTTCATCATGAGTCGATATAATCTCGATAGGGTTGAAGAACCAGTCTGGGTATCAGATCATCTATCAGAAATATGGAGTACACTAAAGAATTATATAGGAACACTTTATCAAGAGTTAAAACTTAAACAAACATGTTCCATTAGATACATCTGTAACTACCGAGCATAAAAAATTGTATTCTTTAAAATATATGTGGGAAGAACTAGGGAATTCTGTGCAACATCTGGAAGTAGTTGACCATGTGCCGAAGAGCATAACAAATTGAAAAACACATGGAGGGTATTCAAACAGACAATCCCTGATGTTGAGGAAATCCATATATGCTCTCACTTTGCTATCCTTGAGATGAGAGATGATCAAGGTTATTTTCCATGGAATAACAATGCTTTCTGACACTATTTCATCAAGAGTAAACTCCATGTTGTATTTGTCTTTGATACCTGATACTGAAGAATATAATGTTTCGAAAGATTTGCTCATCAAGCTGTATAAGGTGAGTGATGAAGTCCTCAACTTATACGGTAACGAAGGCTTCAATCATGTTAAAAGTGGGAGCCAATAACTGTAGGATCAATGCTCAAGAATCATGACAGACTTGAGAAGTCTAAAGTCGGTATTCATAGTCGCAATAAGTTGTACTTATATCCAAGTCGAACTTTAATCTAGTCTTAAGTTGAGTTTCTGACAAACAAGTCGGACTTATGACGTAGTTACTTTATAAAGTCAGACTTGATTGCCAATTGTGGCTCATGGTACCATATTTCCAGAAATAGTGTAACTGTAATGAAAATCTCTTAAAAGTTTTCATTTGCTCATGGTTGTGTTTCTTCTTGTTTCATGTGTTTCAATATTTTTTAAGTGTTACATGTCGTTCCTAGAAAAGAAGTAAATATATTGTTTCACAATAAGGCTGTGTTACCATTTAAGTGAACTGTCAAATAAATATATACTATTGACTTGATATAGTTATATTTGAGTGAGTGTTTATTGGTTTTTGTTGAGTGCAATATGTTAAAGAATTTTGTGGTAGATTTAGCAAGAACTTTACGGGTACAAATAGAAACAAAGGAAGTAGTAAGTACCATTTAAAATTGTTACATATTAAAAATGGTTTCTCATTAATAAGGTAGCAGAACTTTCAAATAGACTAAATACATGCGCACAGTACCATGTTAGTCAGTGTAAACAAACTCAGAAAATAGTTAGGTAATTTTCGTTAAGATTTGAGATAAATATGGCGTCAGTGACGTCATCAGTCGTTTCACGATAGGCTGCGCCACTGTACAAGTAGTGGGGAGAACAGAGGTTTCATAATGGCGTACTGATATTAGGTTTGGCATTCTTCTTCTGTACTACTCTTTAGACTGGACTCTTCTCTTCTTCTTCGCTGCGAATGTTCTTCGTGTGGATCTAGCTACATGGACTGCATGCGACAGACGTCCCTTCGGCAGTTGTGAGTAATTTGAGATATATACATATATATTGGGTATTAGATTATATCTTAAAATCTCATTACTTGTAATTGCTGACGGAGACCATGTTGTATGCATGAAGTTCTCGTACAAAGTATGAATGCGTGAGTGTTTGATATTTCTTTACTGTCTTCTTTCTCTTTCTTTCCTTATCACATTCAATGGCACAGTAACGTCAATTCAATTATAGCACTGGCACATTAAATTAAAATTAAATAAAGTTCTGGCACTTCAAAGTTGAAATTTAAAATCTATCTGATGTAATTATTTCTGTAAGAGTCGAATCAAATTATTGTTATTAAAAACCATTTGTTTGAAAATTATCTTTAATTATATTGTATTGGGCCTTATATTTCCTTAGCACGACTTATCCACATTTTCCTGTTAAAGTGAGTTGATACTACTTTCTCGTTATAGGCCTATATTGTAAAATTAAGGTATTTATATGAAGCAAGATATGTTATGGCCGACGAGTAGTAGCTATGGTAATGAAATACACAATACAAAAATAAAATTGAAACATATCAATGGTACCACAAAATCACTACAGTACTTATATCCAGTCAAACTTTAATCTAGTCTTAAGTTGAGTTTCTGACAAACAAGTCGGACTTATGACGTAGTTACTTTATAAAGTCAGACTTGACAAAGCCGAACTTATTGGTATTCATAGTCATACTTTATCAAGTCAAGGCTCCCCCTGACTTATTTCAGTTTAAGCCAGAACAATGGACAGTGAATTTTAAGATCCTGGCGAGGTATTAGAATAAACCCGCGCCCCAAAGCGTTATTTGCGAAACATGATGAATCTATTCAAATTCTACAGTGATAATGAATTTAAAAAGAGGTTTCGTTTCAAGAAGACACAATTTAGAAAATATCAATCGCCTACCTTTCATCGGCATTTCTATCTGATGGTATTTCATATCGGCCCAAAGCTTCCTAAGCTGTTTTGAATCTCTCTAAAACAATAATTAACATCGAAATAATGCTTAAGTGTACCGGTCTTAATTCTGAACAATGTCCAAGCTAATATATACGCAGAATATTCTCAAGAAACTATTGATCAGTTTACTTACACGCTGCATAATATGACTGGATGAATTGAATTCTTTGTTTACAATGCACAGCGCCGTCTATATATTTTTATATCATAACAACGAAATACGTACTCAGACGGCTTTGCTTTACATAAAATCTGAAAAAATCTTAAACACGATTGGCTAATTCAATTGTTATGGCAGTGAACGCGTGATTTTTCATATTACTGAGTTCGACTTTAAAGAAGACTATGAATACGAAAAACAAATAAGTCGACTTGTCAAATAAGTTCAGCTTGATAAAGTAGGTTCTTAAGTCGCCGACTATGAATACCGGCCTAAGGGCTGTGTTCACCAACACTGATAAAATTTCTCATCATCGTGGATAAAAAAAAAAAAACTAAGATTTTTCCCATTATCTCGAATAGTAAACCTTTCAGGTTTCACCTCATAATTTGTCATCTCAGATTTCGAAAGTTTGGTTTTTGTCTACTACTTGTCTGACCCTTAAATTTCTCATAAGAGAAACTAACGCCATCTGATGGGTGTTGTGTGAAACAGCGGAGAAAAAATGACTATTGGATTGCATCCGAGCGGTAAATGTACACCTTGCCATAGCAACAGAAGTTTCCTGCGATCTGCGCATTGTCATTTTGCTACGCACGTTGTCTGTCGAAGTTTTGCAAGTCTGAATTTGAGCCTCTTGTTATAGTTCTATTGTTATTTCATTGTTATAGTTCTATTGTTTGTACTGTGCCTTACCTTAAAAACTGCTATAATCCAAGTGCACAGTACGTTAAAACTCTTTTTCTATACATTCTGCGAGTATGTGAGTTAGAATAGTAAGGTTAACTATGTTTACTTCTTGGCTTGAAATAGATGTATGAATTATTCTATTACAACGCTGTGACGTCGTCAGTAATTTTTGTTTATGGCGCTGATGTCGCATTACATGGTAGGAGTAGGGGGGAAGAGAGGTTTCTTGTTAGCATCAAAATATTAGTCTCGCCACTCTTCATTCTTCCGCTGTCATCTGATCTTCTCTTCGTTTCCGGACTGTGTGCGTGTTTCTTCGGATGCATCATGATGGAAGGGGTTATGCTGTCTTCACGTCGTTTGCCGTCTTGCTGGCTATTGTAAGTAGTCGATGTGATTTATATAATTATATTATATTTTTTTCTGGATATCTTCTACATACAATCGCCAGTATAGACCTGCTTTGCCGTGAACCCAGCATAGCATGCGTAAATCTTGTGTGAGTGTATATTCTTTTCTATCTTTCTTTTCTTCTTCCTTTCTTTCATTAAATACAGAATAAATAATGATGGCATTTAACATAAATTACAAGGCACTATAATTAAATATAAATTTGTATATATATATATTGTATTCAAGCATTATTTTACATTAATTATTGTTATAATTAAATTTGTTTGTGGAAACCAAAATCTTTAATTATGCTGGGCCCTTATATTCCTGGGTACGTTTTCCATTTATGATTCAACATGATTTTCCTTATTGGCTTAAAAATAACACAGTATTCTCAAGGGTGTTATGGCCAAGTACGTTACGGGATGGGTTTTGACTCGGGACTTAGTAATTATTTTTGATATTTCACTGCTACCTTTTAGCCAGGTCCCCAACCCTAAGTCAAATTAAATAAAAACCCGTAGCAATTGGTAGCAGTAGCTTCGTATACTATTTTCTAAATTTTCGTATGGTAGCGACCATACTATTGGTTTCCACTTAACTTTTTGCTCTACTGCTTATGGCATTTTCTAGTTTTTGCTATCTGCCACCCCTTTTTGTACCATTTTTTGCATACTTCAGGCTTATCGTTAATTCAGACCTTTTGTTTTTCATATCTGCGTGTGTGCCTTTGCTTGTGGCCTTCTTGGTCACGCGTGGAGACTTTGACCTTCAGAGCTATTTGTGTCTTCGACCTTGGCCTTCCATGCAACACCGGACTAAGTATCAATTCGGGGGGGGGGGGAGATTCTCTCCCAGTTCGAGAATATTTACTTGAAATTTCTACAGTTAGTTTTTTCTAATATCAGCCTATTGCTCTTCAGTCTATATTTCATTGCTCATATAATTTTTCTTTTTTCATATATTATGGCTCGTGAGACTGTTGTGTTCGATCTTCTGAACCATGAAGAATTGGTCTACGAAGCTACAGTTAGAGGGTTGCCAGAAGCCAGTAGTCTTCCCGTGGATACACTTCTCCTTAAAGTAAGGGAGTTATCTGAGCAGGATAACGTTGCCAGCCAATATGTCATCCCTGCGGTGCAAGCTTCCACGTTTCAACGTTTGCTGGAACAAGTATTGTTCCAGGTTAAGGAAGCTACTTCTGAACTTCAGCTCACTTACACCGAGAGTAAATATAACAGGTATTTCACCAAACTTAACCATTATATCAACCGTATAAAAGATTACATTGCTAATTTTCAAGAATCCAAGCCTACTGAAATTTTTCAACAAATTTTACTCAATTTGGAAGAACATAAAAAGAGTTTGATGATGCTTAAGCAAAGATCTAAAGAAGTAACTTCAGTCACTGTGCCTTCTCAAGAATTAACTTCAACTCTTATTGCTAATCCGTCAGTCTCTGTACCTTCTGTACCTCATGCACCCTATGCTAGCGACATGACAATTAGTCTTGGTACTCCCTCTACATCGCAAAATCTGAGCCAACCAAGTAATTCTGTACTTTCCACTTTTTCTAAATTACCAAACCCTATAATGACTTTAATTCAAACAAAAGAAAAGTTTTCTGTTAATACCCCAGAAGATATTATGTCGTTTCTTTACTTACTACAAGATATGCAGGTAAATAATGTTTCCTTAAATATTCCATCGGTTAGTCTTTTTCAAGCTTTACGTCCGTATACTTGTGGGCTTCTGACGCAGTATTTAGCTCAAGCTATTCAACAGCAATTTACTATTCTCCAATTGCATAAATTTATTATTCATTTTTGTGTGCCTCAACGTTTTATGGTGTATTTATTTTGGTAAATTCTGTAGACTAGAGGTTTTGAACAGGAAGCATGCCCTGCTCACCACTTCTACTCTACCTATGAATTATATCCACCGGTGGATAACAAAAATTTGGGTAATTAATAAATTAATCGATGTATTAATAAATTAGTAGGTCAATTCATAAAATTATATAAAGAATTGCATATAGAAATGACAAATAAATAATACATGTATTGTTAAAATTTGTGATCATATTAATTGTGGAGTATTTGCATTTTTTCACTATATTTTTTGGGATTTGTGTTCATTAGGTCGTAGTCAATTTTTCATTAAATTTATTATTGTCATCATTTACCATAAACAATTCAAAATTTCAGTATTTTCATTGTACTTTCTCACCATACATATTTCCATTATCATATAATTGTATTTCAATTCTATTTTTGTCCTCTGGCAATTTTTTCTAGTTTTGAAAACTTATAGTTTCAAATCTTTTCATTTTGCTTTTGCCAGTTGTAAGTAGTTCTGATTTTCCTTTTTCCATATTTGGAAGAAGTTTAAAAACAAAAAAGGCATATTTACTGTATGGTATAAATACAGATATATGTGAATCTGTTTGAACCTAACTTTTCATAAGCCTATATGCCTCATAATCCTAATTTCATAAGTAAAGTTGTAATAATTGTCAAAATGAACAAAAGTGCCATATATTTAGAATAATTGTGCCATTACAAATTTATATGAAGAGTTTAAATATAAATAAATAAATAAATAAATAAATAAGCCCGTCACAATCCCTTATAGGGCAAGGGCCTCCTACCATGGTAGGGCTGGCTCTGTTTTACTCTCCCAAGGTGAGCTATTTCCTTGGAGAGTTGGGTTTTTGCCTCCTGGTGGGTTAAGACCGTTTAATTCATTAGGAAAACAGTGTCCTAGGAAAGTTTAAATATACAGAATATTAAATTATTAAATTAATGTAAACTTGTGACCCTATTTCAAGCCATATATATAATTCAAAATTAGCATAAGGTTTTGCTTTGTAATAAATTGGGTTAAAAGATTTTGTCGTTGTTTAAACATTTTCTATGGAACAAAATCTGCTCGCAGTTTGTTTGCATTTACAGTAACAATACCCCGTGCCAGAAGAGGTCTCAAGTTGTGCTACACTACTGCTGTTGTGAAAAGACACTGTATATGCAGTACCTGCTACTTGTGCTAGAAGATTCAAGACGATCTGCTCTGCATTGGGAATGATCATCCCAGTTTGTTTTGACTTGGCAACATGTTGGGTCCGGTATTGTTGGATCATCTTGAGCATCGCACCTTCAGCAATCAACAACCTGCTGTCTGAATGTATTGTATGCATGAACTCACACACATATCACCATATAGCTGGACTATTACTTAGCACTATATGTTTTTCTGCAAAGGAATTTGGACATTCTTGCAGGAAAATTACTATGTGATCATTCATAATATTCATTCTTGCATTCTCTACATAGCGCTATTCTGAGACCATATTCTCTTTCTGACAGACACTCTGAAAATTTTGTGGTGGTGCTTGTTTCGGCGGGGGTGCTGTACTGTGCCTTACCTTAAAAACTGCTATAATCCAAGTGCACAGTACGTTAAAACTCTTTTTCTATACATTCTGCGAGTATGTGAGTTAGAATAGTAAGGTTAACTATGTTTACTTCTTGGCTTGAAATAGATGTATGAATTATTCTATTACAACGCTGTGACGTCGTCAGTAATTTTTGTTTATGGCGCTGATGTCGCATTACATGGTAGGAGTAGGGGGGAAGAGAGGTTTCTTGTTAGCATCAAAATATTAGTCTCGCCACTCTTCATTCTTCCGCTGTCATCTGATCTTCTCTTCGTTTCCGGACTGTGTGCGTGTTTCTTCGGATGCATCATGATGGAAGGGGTTATGCTGTCTTCACGTCGTTTGCCGTCTTGCTGGCTATTGTAAGTAGTCGATGTGATTTATATAATTATATTATATTTTTTTCTGGATATCTTCTACATACAATCGCCAGTATAGACCTGCTTTGCCGTGAACCCAGCATAGCATGCGTAAATCTTGTGTGAGTGTATATTCTTTTCTATCTTTCTTTTCTTCTTCCTTTCTTTCATTAAATACAGAATAAATAATGACGGCATTTAACATAAATTACAAGGCACTATAATTAAATATAAATTTGTATATATATATATTGTATTCAAGCATTATTGTACATTAATTATTGTTATAATTAAATTTGTTTGTGGAAACCAAAATCTTTAATTATGCTGGGCCCTTATATTCCTGGGTACGTTTTCCATTTATGATTCAACATGATTTTCCTTATTGGCTTAAAAATAACACAGTATTCTCAAGGGTGTTATGGCCAAGTACGTTACGGGATGGGTTTTGACTCGGGACTTAGTAATTATTTTTGATATTTCACTGCTACCTTTTAGCCAGGTCCCCGAACCTAAGTCAAATTAAATAAAAACCCGTAGCATGTTTCACTGTTGTTTTCAGTTTTTGTTATTTCTTTATATTATTATCTTACTGTTTTCTTGTTCCTTCCAAGTTTATTGCGTTGTGAAAACATGAATGACCAGAAGAGAAGAAAGAGGCCAGATATGACCTATCAGGAAAAGGGGTTTCTTCTTGATTTGGTAGAAAAGAACATTTCCGTTGTGGAGAATAAAAATACAGATGGAGTGACAAGCCATTCCAAAACTGAGAAGTGGGGAGAAATCTCCACCATCTTTAATACTAGTGGGATTGGCCCAAACCGGGATGCAGGAAATCTAAGAACAGTATGGGAAAACATGAAAAAAACTGCAGGAAAACTGTCAGCAGAAAATAGAATAGAGCAGATGAAGAAAGGTGGTGGTCCAAACAAAATAATCAAGTTAGACCCTTTGTTAGAGAGGACCATAGAAATCACCAGGCCATCAGTGGAGGGTGTTGTGAATCCGTTCGATGAAGATGCGGATGTCCCTTCATGTCTGGTGATAGGTCTACAGACAGAAGACAGCACGGACACAGTGGCTTTCCTCCAGTCTCTCCACTGGACTGGGGCCACTATACCCCACAAATGCTGAGGTCGAAGACTGACCCTGCTCTGCAGGCAGGTGCACCAGCAGAAGCACCCTGCATGCCATCTACGAGTCTTAGTAGAGCTCTAGATGTGCCATGTACTAGCTAGTTGCTCAAGTGAAGTGGAAGTAACAGCACCGACACTTACACCTACAGACAATGCAGTTGTGGGTGTGCCGTCACTGCCATCTAGCAGTGTTAATGTAGCCACAAGTGTGCCATGTACTACGGCTGCATCCACAGATGCTCCAACCATTACTCCATCTTGGGCAAAGCGAAGGAGAACAATATTAGCCAAAGGTGATGAGTCGTTGACCAAGGTTCACAGGCTCAAGGCAGAGGCACTTAGAAGATCAATGGAGCATGCTGAACGAGAACACCAGCAGACCGAAGAGCTCCACAAACTTCGCTTGCTGACAACTGTTACAAGAATGGTATAGGTTATTGTCAGAGTCAAATTTAACCCCCAATCAATTAGCAGATCTCCACGGGATTTACCATCACTGGGGGCATCCCACAGTAGATGAGAAGGCTGGCTGCCATAAAGTTAAAACAAGATGGGGACTCTAAATCTTTTACTGCTGAAAGTGAGATGAAACCATATGGAAATGATGTGGCCATTACAAAACAAGAGTGTATAGGGCACATTCAAAAGCGTATGGGAGCGAGACTGCGTAGACTGAAAACCTCAATGAAAGGTAAAACTCTTAGCGATGGCAAACCTTTAGGGGGTGCAAAACGATTGACTGATGAGGTAATAAATAGGTTGCAGAAGGATTATGGTCTTGCCATAAGACAAAACACCCACAGTGCAGAGGCAATGAAGAAAGCTGTGTGGGCTTTGTATTTCAACACGCTTTCTACAGACGACAAACCAACACATGGACTATGTCCAAAGGGACCTGATTCCTGGTGCAAGTATAACAGATACCAGGAATCACAAGAAGCCATCCAATATAAACACCACCATAGTCTACTATATGCAGTAATGGAGACTATAAAGCCCATATTTAGGGATTTGTCTGCAATTGAACTGTTGTCGAAATGTCTCCATGGCCGTACGCAGAATCAAAATGAGAGCGTAAACAGTGTAATTTGGACCAGACTAACCAAAAATGTAAAATTGGGGATAATTGTGTCTGGGCAACAGATGTGACAATCGAGAACTGTCTCTATCTCAAAGATTCTGATAGAATGCTCACGGATGCCATGTCTTTTGCCATGTTATTAACCACCAACGTTGCTATGCGGCGTGAATGGGCACAACATCCCGATGATGTGGGTCTACGATTGTCTTGCCTGCTTTCAAGAGGCATGCGCGTTGGAGCAATTGCCCCTCCTGCAGAATATGCTACTACTTACTCTACTCAGATAGAGGAGGGCGAGCAATGCTTACGCATGAGTGTAGTTTGGGATGCGCCTCGTGAATTGCGACAAGCGAGCAGCACCATTTTTGATGCTTATAGAGATGGCGCAAACATCTCAGCTCGCAAGTTCGGCAGTGTTGTGGCCACCGCTTTGCGTATTACTAATCAACAGTTAGCGCAAGCATTGGCAGTGGCCACAGACGTTGGCCTATCACAATGGGATATGAGGGGATTATACCTCAAGGGTCTACTGCTGTGTTTGAGGTTGCAGCGTGCCATACAGTTGCAACAAGGTTGGGGACCACCACACATGCCTCAAGGCATATTCAATCAAATTGTCATGGGTGACCCTAACATAATGCATGACCAAATTGCGCTATTTCTAGGGGGTGTGTCAGAAGGAGTTTTGATGTTGCGCTACCCTGATGATGTTTCCACTGCTGAACAGATAAATTTTGCCAAGTGGATAGCTGCACCCTCTGCTGCGTTGATTCCAATCAACAATCAGCTGAGTGTAGCTGACGCATTTGACATCCCTGCATGAGGGTAACACTGCTGATGCTAAAACCGTAAGCAGTTGTAGTTCCTGAGTTGGGAATCCCTAATCCGAGTGCTTTCTTATCCTGGTTGCATAAGCTAGCAGCTGACAGACAGGAGAGTGTCGAGTTCATGGCAGCCATGCACCTGGCTAGTCTCGTAATAGCAGGGGTGTTTTATGACCGGGCACTTGACCCCATGAGGTGGGTACCTATGTTGACTGATTTGTCAGTAGCGCCTACATACACTGTACCTTTTCCGTGTGATTACAGCATTTATTTGCGTTTATGATGCCATTGCCACCTACAACAGGGGAAATATTATTAAATGTGAAGTGCTACAGAAAATGGAAATTTATGGATGCTATCAATGGATAATGAGAGGAAAAGGAATACAGAAAGGAAAGAGGGATTGTGAAAGGCAAGCAAGACAAAGGATGAAAGGGGTAAAAAGGAAACTAGATGAAGAGATGGACAGTGCCAGTGAAAATCCATCCCATGGTGCAGGACTGTACTGATACGCAGCTGAAACTTGGAACCTCAATTCCCACAAGTTTATTTTTCACTATATAAAGAACATTTCCTTCTAAACTATTAAAGCTAGAGACTTGAAATTTTCAGGGCTTCTATGTAGTGCTAACTTACATTTTATACCATATTCATTTTGTGATAGCTCGTTAATTAAAGATTTTAGGTTGTAATATACAGTGTAAAAATTTAAAACAAATTCTTTGTAAAGAATTACTTTTTTATTGTTAGTAGAAATGCATATCTATACAAATCCTTATGAGAGAAGGCTCTAAAAATATGAACCTTTCCACTGTAAAAATTTCAAATTGATAGGACTAATAGTTCAGGAGAAAATGTTCCTTACATTTAACATTATAAGTATAGGAAGCTTTTAGATTATGTGTATTTACAATTTAAGAAATTATCTTACAACACAATATAGATGTACACACCTACTACAGCAAAACTTACAAGTGAAATTAAATACTGTTAACTAGAAGTGAATATTATTGGCAAAATCTCCGAGATATCCTACATACGTAATTAATGAGGGTATAAGGTGGGAATTAAATTATTCTTATATAACATCCCCTCATTGGTAAAAATGAAATTTATTAATTCTATAGTGAACAACCTTCACTAAAAAAGGACACAAAAAACAGAATCGGTTTTTGAAAGTTCTGTTGTATGCCAAAGCGAGGAAAGCTGAAAAGTGTGAAAGTTTAACTGGCATCTCATAAGGAAGCACACCGAGAAGAAGTCAAAGGCTTGAAGAGCGAAAGGAAAAAGAAAGAGAGAAAAAAGCTTTTTTCCTCTTTGTCACCTAGTCAAAGGTCTAAATTAAGACAAGTAAGGCACACCACTAAGTCTGAGTCTCAGATAGACTTTTCCATCCAAATTAAATCAGAGAGACGTTCTAGATTAGACACACTCAAACAAAAGACTGCTCCACTACAATCCAAGGAGGGCCCCAATAAGAGAGAACCAACCGAGAGGAAAACAGAGACCACAAAGTGTACAGTCGAAATTCTTGATACTTCTTACACAACTGAATTAACTCAAGACAACATGGCTGAAGAGCAAGGTCCTGCCAGAAGAGAGTGGGTGCTCCCTGAAGGTCAAGTCTTTGTAGTTACTATCGATCAGGTCGTAGGAGGTGGATCGTTTGACATAGAGGGCCTATTAAAAAAAAAAAAAACATCGACATTTTAACTATGACAGAAAAGATTTATCTTGCAAGTCATGTGAAAGTTGGAAAAAAAACTTCTCAAAATTCTGTAAAACAGCCAGAGATAAGGGGATTCACTTTAGTCACTTATGCAATCAGGCACCACTCAGCAGAGAGCCCAAATCTAGGTGTTTACATAGAATCACCTTTAAAAATCTTTGCTGGCGATGAAAGACAACCAGTTGCTGAAAGTGATTGGACTAAATCCCGTTTTTTTGTGCTTACTTCAGAGAGTTGCTGCCTTTAGGAGAGTTGGTTCAAGTGCTCTAATCCACAGGCAAAATAAGCCAGCTAGCTGTGAAAAATTTTCCTTAAGGAATTTGTTGTTAGGTACAGGATTTCAGTTCCAATTTGATGTCATGTTGTGGTGGTATGGACACTCTTCTGGAAATGAGAATAAAGATCTCCAATTTAAGGAATACTGTGATCTTGTCCAGAAAATAAACATCCCAGAAGAATGGAAAGTGATACTTATCCATGCCAAGGAAAGAGAACTAGAAATAGCTCCGAGACTATTCGCGATGATGGTCTTAGAGATGAGACTATATTTCTGTGTGACAGAAGCAAACATCTCTAAGAAAATCTTCCTCTATTTCCCGCAGCAAACTATGAACCTAGACGAATCAGAGTTGATCAAACGATTATTAACTCTTATCAATGATTTCTCACAGTAGACTGGATATGTATCACTGATCCTTGGCATTGACTTTAAGAGCTGGAACTTGTGTTGGACTTTCGCATCTACTTATGTTGTTTTTGAGTTTTTGGATGACGTTTTTGGTACCCCCTGGACTATACCTCTACTCCCATCTCTTCTTTGAATCTTGTCAAGTTCTGCTTGCATCTCATACGAATCCTCTGGAAACTCTGAGAGATAATCCAGATGGCCCCATTGAGGAAACTGTGACTTCTTGGACGGGTCACAGGAGGTTTTGAAGGTATACGCCAAAAGGCGTGTGGTGGTTGTCTAATTTACTTCAAAGAAAGTAATTTATACACGTATAGCACAATGGATTGCAGTTCTTTCAGTGTAGAGATGAGTTTAGAATGTTGTGCTATAAAAGTAACAGCCCTAGAACTTAATTATGAATGTTGCATTATCAATATTTACCGATCTTGTGACGGGGACTATAACATATTTTATGCAAAATTGTATGACATATTAGTTCATTTTTCTAAAATTAGTAAAATTTTGTATGTGTGTGGTGATTTTAACATTAATCTATTAGATAACAGTATTCAGAAGAGAATGCTTATTGATGTAATTAAAAGTTTTAATTTACGATGCACCTCATTTGAACCAACTAGAATAGCTGTAAACAAGCATGGGGTGAGGTCAATGTCTAAAATTGACTATATAATAACTAATGATGACGCCAGTCACGTTTCTGATGTTATTGTTCCTAATCTAGGAGATCATTTAGCTGTACACCGCTACTACAATATCAACTTTTCTCATTCAACACAAAATGGACAACCTTATGTTGAGCATAAATTATATAGAAGAATGTTGAAAACTGATTTTATAAATCTGTACAATTACCTAAAAATGACTGACTTTACAGATTTAAAAAATAATAATCAAACCGAGAAAATGTTTGACGAATTTCTCAATAGAATTACTTATGCTATAGAATTAAATTTACCCCTGATACCAAGATTTGATTACAACAATACTAAAGATAAGAAATGGATTACTCCTGAAGTTATAAAAATGGGTCATGAACTTCGTGACTTATATAAGTTATCAATTCAATTTAACAATGATATAACTCTTCAGCAATACTATAAAAATAAAAAGAGATCTTACAGGAAGTTTATACATGACTCAAAACGCGAGTATTTTAATGATGTCATAGCTAAATCTAAAAATAAACCAAAACAAATCTGGAATATTGTAAATAAGCAACTAGACAGAAGCAAACCTCCAAGCAATATTGTCTTATGCAACAACGGTATAAATCTTACTGATAACATTGATATTGCCAATACTTTTGGTAATTATTTCTCTACGCATGTTGATCTTGCTGTTCAGTCCCACTTTGGTAACAATTTATCTTCTTGTACAACTGCACCATATAATTCTTATAGCTTTTGTTATGATACTGTTGAAACTAACGAAGTCATTAATATTATTAATAGTATGAAGATATCTAACAGCACTGGTTTGGATGGAATTTCTATCAAAATATTAAAAAGTATTGTTGACATCATAGCTGAACCACTGTCTTATTTGATTAACCAGTGTGTTTTAAAGGGAATCTTCCCAAGTACGAGGCGTGTTTTTTAAGTAAGTACCGTTTTGGAATTAAAAAAAGACGTGCAAAGATATCGCAATAATTTTATTTTTACATGAAAGCCTGTACCTTAATCTACTTTTCTACATAATTTCCGTGAATATTGAGGCACTTGTCATAACGTGGCACCAGTTTTTGAATACCCTCCTCATAAAATTCTGCCGCCTGACTTGTTAACCACTGTATCACGATACCCTTACTCAACTTGCCACGTCTTTTGTTCTGGATTGCACGACGCAGATTGTTCAATGTCTCACAATAAGACGCTGCATTGATTGTCTCATTACCAGGCAGAAACTCCACTAGCAATACTCCTTTTTTGTCCCAAAAAACTGTGCACATGATTTTCCGGGCAGAAATTGTTTGCTTAAACTTCACTCTTTTGGGTGATGATGAATGTCGCCATTCCATGGATTGTTGTTTTGATTCTGGTGTGACGTAGGCCACCCATGTTTCGTCACCAGTAACAATTTGGTCTAAAAAATCTTCACCTTCATTGTGGTACCGCTCAAGGAAAGTCAATGCACTGCCACAACGTTGGGTTTTGTGTAAATCCGTCAACATTTTTGGAACCCAACGTGAACACAATTTCCGGTAATTCAAGTTCTCGGTCACAATGCGATACAAAACACTACGAGAATATTGAGGAAACCAGTCGCACATTGATGAAATTGTAAAGCGTCTGTTTTCTCTCACCTTTTCTTCCACTTTCTGCACCAAATCTTCATTAAAGACCGAAGGACGCCAACTCCGTTCTTCATCATGCACATTTGTGCGGCCATCTTTAAATGCTCTCACCCATTTCCTTACCATTCCATCACTCATAATGTTTTGTCCGTAAACTTCACAGATCTCACGATGAATATCGATCGGTTTTACGCCTTTAGCACTAAGAAATCGTATAACAGCCCGTACTTCACAATCGGCGGGACTCACGATTGTCGGAGGCATCTTAAACACTCAGTAAACAACGTATACAATGAAGAATCAGACTGTAATGGCGTCAGTGCGTAGACAAGAGATGTAGGTAACCAGCACGCATGCGCGGAACGCCGACCGTAGCGCTGCGGCGGCGGAATCGCAAAATGGTACTTACTTAAAAAACACGCCTCGTATATTAAAAATTGCCCTCATTATACCAGTTTACAAAAAAAGTGATGCTAAGTCAGTAACTAATTATAGGCCTATCTCAATTTTAAATACTATTTCAAAAGTTATTGAGCGTCTTATTTACAACAGAATGGTAAAATTTATTTCGAAACATAATCTACTAAACTCAGCTCAACATGGATTTGTATCTGGAAGATCCACGGAGTCTGCACTTTTTGACTTCTTTAATTCAGTTTATAGGCATCTAGATGAAGGAAACCAAACTATTGGTCTTTTATTCGATTTATCCAAAGCTTTTGATTGCCTGGATATAAAATTTGTAATTAACAAACTTGAAGCTCTTGGCTTTAGAGGTGAATTTTTAAATTTTATTGAATCTTACTTAACCAATCGCAAGATTTGTGTTAAAATTAAGGATGTAATATCAGATATGTTTAGTATTACCCGAGGTGTACCTCAGGGTTCTGTCCTGGGCCCTCTGATCTTTATTTTATATATTAATGACTTACCAAATTTTATTACAGTTGGTAAGGTTTTAATGTATGCTGATGACACATCTATCATTATCAATGATCCTGATTTACAAAATCTTACTATTATGACTCAGTTGGCTGCTTCACAACTCAATTATTGGTGTCAAACAAACAAATTATTATTAAATACTGATAAAACTGTCTGCCTGAAGTTTTTTAACAAAAGTAACAACACTGATTTTAGCTTCATCTTCAATTCCTCAATTATTAATGATCAAAAGAATTCAAAATTTCTAGGCATAAATATTGATAATTTATTAAATTTTAATGATCACTCTGATTTTGTCATTAATAAAATCAATAATGCTAATTTTGCTATTCTGAGATTGAGAGACATATTTCATAGTAAACCCCTGATAGATGTGTACTATGCATTAGTTTTTTCTTATTTAAATTATGGTGTGTTCTTATGGGGCAATAATGCTAACTTCAATAGGATTTTTATTGCACAGAAGAGAGTTTTGAGAACAATTTTTAATCTTAATAGTAGAGTGTCTTGTAAAGATTATTTTATTAAGTACAAAATTTTATCATTTCCATGTATATATATTTTTAAATGTCTGACTTTGTTTAAATTACACGAACATAATTTTTATAAACAATCTCATTATCATTCATATGAGACTAGGAATTGTCATTCAACCTCAACTTTAAGTCACCGACTGGCGAAATTTGAAAAATCGCCAGCTCATGCAGGTATAACATTTTTTAATAAATTCCCGCATGAAGTTAAAGTCATGTCTTACAATTGTTTTAAAATATATATGAAAAAGTTTTTACTAAAAAAATGTTATTATTCAGTTCCTGAATTTATGAACGATTGTTTGTAAGTGTATTTTTTGTGATGTTTTTTTTTTACTTTGACGTGTATATCCATATTATGTATGGCCATGTACAAAATAAACACTCTACTCTACTCTATTCTACTCTCATAACCATAGCTGTTCTCTTGCTGATTAGATAGACTTCTTGACCGGCATAAAAAGTTATTTAATAGATCAAGGAGATAAGCAAGTTGCAAAGCTTATCTTGGCTATATGCTTGTGCAGATGCTTACATTAAGTTCGATCAAGTGGATATCTCCAATAAGATCAATCTATTTCTCAAAACTCTCATTGAGGTAGCTGAGAAAATACGGCTAAAGATGAAACAGGAAGAAACATGGTATCATGATATATGGAAAAGAACTATTGTATAAAGGATGCTTTCTATTACAAGGGCTGAAGAGAATCTCAAGACTTTTCCCAGATGTCAATGAAGTATATCCCTCCCTTTTCACAAAAATATCAACTCTACAAACTGCAGGATTGACACGCACATCTAAGACTTTCAGATTCGATGCAGCGTATTTGCTAAGTACTGCAAAATCCTATTGTTATTACTTAGAGAATACAAGAAGCGAGAATCAAACAAAGTTAAAGACCTAAGGTTGAAATCAACGAAGTTACCTACAAGTGAGACTCGATATGTATACAACCCTGAATTTTACAATTTATTCTAACTCTCAGTTCTGATATTGGTAACTGCCCTGTTCTACCTGTTTTAGCTTTTTTCTATAGAGGTCATCATGACCCTGTAACACCACATCTTATATGCGTGTCTCTTTTGCAGAAACATTGGCCTAAAGCAGACCAACTCATATGTTGGCTAGAGACAAGATCATATCCGGTTGGTCAAGGATCACCAGAGTCGTTGGTTTCAAATCCATGTGCCCTCAATATAGATGGAGTTCCATTACTCAATACAGTTCAAGAAGCAATAGTAAAATTTTTCACATAATCAAGATCTCAGGGATATTTTTACATATCAATTATCTGATGAAGATGACTATCTATTTCAGTATCTACTCCTTAGTGATCCCTGTCATCCTAGAGGATGTCATGAAGTGTTTAGACAAACCACGACAGGGACAAGATTGCATTTCATTTCAAAATTTTCTAACACTCGAACAACACAAAGTCTCTTAGACAAAGGGGTTATGAAAAGATTAATTTTAGAGAAACTGGAAGAAACAACGGTTTGGAATCAATAACTTCACCATGGGGAAGTGATTATAAACGAACAAGATCACATATAACATGACTTGTTGATATGGCATCCACATTTTGAAAAGCATGATGCTTTCAGAAATTAGATATCTTATTATTGAGACATTGGTTATCTTTGTTCAGAAAATTAAGAGAGTTTCAGAGACCTCCCAATCATTTACCAATGTGTCCTACTAAACTGGCTCAAGATATTGGAAATCATACATGGGCGCAGGCAACACTTGGAAGAACAATTGAAGGAGTGACAATCCCTGACCCGGCCCATCAATTTGAAGTGCATTGAGATCCCAATACAGCTAAGGATTTTTACAATTAGTGTCGAGAGCTGAATATAGAAGCAATAGTGTTCAAATCAGATACAACCGATCTGGTAGATTTCATCTTAGTCAGAGGCCCTCATCCAGCTTTTTGAAGATCTAAACACAAGAGAAACTTTCAGGGAAAATGTATCAGTCAGTACAGGCAAGTCACCCTCTAGAAGGTGCTGAAAGAAAATCACAAGTACGAGAAAGGCTACTTTGAGATTCAAGTAGAATTCAAGATTTCTTAAAAGCAGTAATTCAGACATTGATTTGAACCTGTTAACATTGGTTACAAACAAGATAGCTGGAGGATCTGGAGTGCACAGACTTAATGACCATGTTACAAAAAGAGGCACAGGTCATACAATGAGGCTCACTCCTACATCCTGGATGTATTACTCTACTGATCTACTAGGAAGGTTCAGTCGAGGGTTAGACAATTAGAACATACATTTTCAAGGTGCTGTTCATCTTGGCTTTTCAGCATACATGATTTGTGCCACGGATCCAAGTGAAGATCTGCCCCCAATGATTTTGGTTCAATACAATGGCAGGTGTTGTGAGGAAGTCCTAACAGACTTCTTCATATCAAATGAACACAATCTACCACCAGTGAGGATCTACAGGAATAATCCTCTCATATTTTTGCCTGTGGCTAGTGGCATCCCTTCAGAGATTCCTGGAACTGTAGGAATCCTAGAATACAGTGAGTCTAAAGATGTTACATTAGCCATCGCTAGTATCCTTTTTGTTCGTAGTATACCTAGCATATCGACATTCATGAATGGTACCATGGAAGTTATCAACCCTATTGTCTCTGGAATCATTATAGCTGAGATTTTGCTTGTGGGAATTGAGAAGATACTAAAAGCTATGGCTGGTCTTTGGTTTCTCTATTATCTAAAGACAATATAGTGCTATGGCTGTCTATCGAGGCATGAATCATATGATTTTCCATGACTTAGCAATGATTTGTTCGCTTCCTGAATTATATACAGAGCTCAATCTAATTTATGGCGACAATATGATATCAGATGCATATCACAATCCTGTCAGCATTTGTATCACACTAAAGTCAATTATTGGAAAAGAATTGAGGAAATATCACAAGAATAAGGAGATAGCTCAAGCATTTTGTCAAAGACTCCATTTCTTCCCTAGTGCAAATGTTTTATCCACTAAATTAAAATGTTTGTTATAAAAATTCATATAATTCAATGTTTGTTATAAAGATTCATATATGGACACATCAATCTTCTACAATTTCACAGTGGTCCTATCATGGGACGTAGGATATTCTCCTTGGGTGTTATTTATAATTAAAATTTGTAATGTTACAGTAGGCTATTAAGGGCTGGTTTGCCATATATTAAAATATTCCTTTCTTTGACAGAAATCATGAACAAAATCTCAATGGAACAGAGGATAGAGATGCTGGCTTTCATGCAGGGCAACACATGCCTCTTCACAAATAAATTTTGTGGTCCAAATGGGGCCCAAGAGAAAGAAAGGTTGTGGGGGGAACTGGCCGAGAGGCTAAATTCGTTTGCCAGTGGGGCCACTAAAGACAGGAAGCAGTGGCAGAAAGTAAGTATTAATCTTAAACATTCTCCTTACTAATGGAATTACTATGAGTAATTTCAAGTATCGGTACTGTACAAGTTTTAACATATATATATTTTTTTTCGTAACACTTTAAGTAGGCCTATAGATAATTGTTCTTACGACTTTTTCACTAGAAGTAATTGCCCTATAATAAACTATTTAATTGAACTTCATCTTAAAATATTGTGTGAGGTTGACCATCTTTTCAATTTATAATAATGTTGTTTCATTAATCATTGTTAATCAACACTAAATTATATTTACAGCACGGCACCCACTCACTTCGGAAGACCCAGCAAGCCAACAAAGTTTACCAGCAATACTCCCACCCACTAAAAAAACTTCACCTCCTCCATGTGAATGCAGTGTCCCAGCAATAATCCCAATAGGTTACAAGTTCCTGCACTGCTTCGTGGATATTGTGATGCTGAAGAAAGCAGTGTTGCAGCACCATGGACTTGTCAACTTTTCATCTTTGGAGTCTGATGTACTTTTTGAAGTTCTCCTTCATATGGAAGTTTCACGCTTTAACTTTCGCAGTGCTGTTGTTTAGTGGAAAAGTTAGCTTCGAGTCCTGCACTTAAGTCTCTCCTGAGAGAAAGCAATATTGATTTTGTGGATTTTCTACACTGCTCTGTGAAATTGTGATGTTGAAGAAAGCATACTTTACTGTTGAAACATGACCCTAAACCAAAAAAGGAAACTAAGACTAGTTTTAAAGGCAACTAACTGACTCTGAATCTGATAACGAGCCTCTAATAGACCTGAAGAGACGCCATACCAATAAATCCAGGGAATACGACATCGGGGAGTCAATGGGTATGTTATGACAAACACTTGCAGAGCTGACTTTGAGAAAAGTTAGCTTCAAGTCCTGCACTTAAGTATCTCCTGAGAGAAAACAATATTGATTTTGTGAATTTTCTACACCGCTCTGTGAATATTGTGATGTTGAAGAAAGCATACTTTATTGCTGGCAGCAATGGCCAGTTGTGTCTAGTTCGACATTAATATACTGAGTTTAAACTCACACTGGAAGACGACCCTCATATTGAACTATTAATGCCATGTAGCTGTAACTCGCTGTTAGTCTTAATGTACCTTTACTTACTGTCATACTGCAAATACTGTAATTCATAATGTATTTATAATTGTACACTTTTGACGGGTTCCATATCTCGTAGTCGTAAGACTGTTTTGAGATCTACGGAACGAATAAAGAATTATTATTATTAAAAGAGCAACAGCACTAAATATCTTTGTGTGACACTTGACACTTGTAACATGAAAGAATCTGGCTACTCTTCAGGTTTAACAAAGCAGAGAGTTTACAAAACTAACATTAAGTTTGCATATGAAATGAGGTGCATCAGTAGACGGCACAGAGCTCCACAAACTTTCTGTGCTTTCATGGATTTGCCTCCACCTCCAAGGTTCGACAGATACAATAAAATTCTGCTGGAAAGTCTACAAGAAGTTGGTAATGCCAGCATGAAAGATGCTGTCCAGGAAAATCTCGACATGAATGACCTCTAAGCAAGTGACAGTCCTAAAAGTGATGTGTCATTAATAACGCTCTAAGTATTGTGAATAAATATTATATGCCCAGCAACTGTGGCGTTGTGATTTGAATGGAAGTTCTCCTAATTTTTGTCCCCTCTGAGTGAATTTCTATCTAGCCAAGGCAACATATACTACAAGAACTGTGGAATTTTCGTCTCCCTATGGAGACTGGCGCTCAGATCAGACATCTATAATATTGGTGAGTACCAATTTTTATTCTGTGGAACCAACCAGCTCCTTCAAACAAGACGACAGCTATCAGGAAATCATTTTCCAGACTTGATCAAGTATTCACACAAATTAACATGTCCATTCAATGTAGCCCGGTGATTTATTTTTAAGCGATATTCAATATTTTGGTTTGCAGTAGGCTATTAAGGGCTTTAGTTTGCCATATATTAAAATATTCCTTTCTTTGACAGAAATGAGTTCTGGTGAAATGAAGAAAATCTCCTTAGAACAGAGGAAAGAAATGTTGAGTTACATACAGGGCAACATGTGCCTGTTCACAAATAAGTTTGGTGGCCCAAATGGGGCCCAGGAAAAAGAAAAGTTGTGGGGCGAACTGGCTGAGAGGCTCAATTCGTTTGCCACAAAGGCAGAAAGTAAGTAAGTATTAATCACCAATTTCATTAATTTGAATATTTATTTTTCAACTCCAAAAAATTAATACTTACTTCAAAAAATTCTTATTGAAAAAATCCGCTGGATGGGTGAGGTTTGGAATGAAAGAAAAATAAGTGGTTTCATAAAAATGACGACCATTTATACATTACAATTTTCATGAACATGTATCGCTCAAGACTCTTGAATTCACCATGCAGTTGCCTCAAAATTGTTACAAAATAGCATAACGATCAGTGGCACACTACTATACAATTTAACGTTATAAAGAACTGGATAAATTTATATGAAGTATTTCTACAATGCCGTTTACATCCCGGTGACCCAGGTTACGACAATTATGTACAGCGGATGATAGATGAAGTATTTCTTGGGGAGGATACAAGGTAGGCCTACAATCTAATTTATTCCAGCGTTTTATGTATAGTATAGTTTTGATATAGTCATTTTTTTTTTGCTTACACTATCAGAGTTTATTTCCTCACAAATTACAGAGCAGGCCCCCACATCAGAGTTTACAAAATATACAATCACTATTGAGTGTTTTCACCTTACATTTATCTTGTTCTTGAAATTATCCACAGCAATTCACTTGTAATATGAGCATGCTTCTCTTCAATAGAAATCTGGAGTAATGCCTTCCTTTTATTAATACGTGCATGTTTGACAGTCAACATAGATAAATCACGTACGAAGTTTGAAAACCTGCCGAAATTGAGAACTCTTACTACTACTACTACTACTACTACTACTACTACTACGTACAACAGCTAATAGAACACCACGTTTCAACACCTTTAAATTTTCAGTAACATCAGAATTTCCTTTGACAATCCCATCTTCAAAGCAATCATTAACAAATTTTAGCAAATTAGTAACTTTTTCATCAAAAGGCCTTTTACGTTTCTTATTAATTTCATACATCGCTCCATGTTCTAACAGAGACATGACAATTTCTAAAGAGCCATTCTCAGCAGCAATGTGGAGAGACGTGGTGTTGGTAGTTCCAACATTTATAAATTCCTTGACTTTATCATGTTGCAATAAAAGTTGAACAATTATGCTGATCTAATACAGCGCTTAGAAAGAATGTGGTGAGGCTGCTCTACCACATCGGACAGCGGTGAGATGGGTTACAGCATTTCAGGCGGGACGACAGTCAACAGACAAAATGCACGGTGGGGGGCATATGCGAATGGCTACGGACGAAATTCATCTTGCAAGACTACGGACACTGCTTGACGGTGATCGGCACTGGACTTGTGTGAATTGGCGAAGGAAATGAACATTTCTTCCGCAACAGTGTTCAAATTGCTAAGACACGATCCTGGCATGCAGAAAATTGCAGCCAGATGGGTACCCCATGCTCTGACCAAGGTTCAAAAGTGGCATCGGTAGGAATGTGCGCGCCTACAGCTTCAACGTTACAATGAAGAAGGTGATGACTTCTTGCACCGCATTATTGCAAGTGACAAAACGTGGGGCAGATCCTATGAGCCTGAATTGAAACGTAATTCGAGTGAATGGCGCCACCCAGAAACTCCACGACCTATCATTAATCAACACTAAATTATTGTCAGTGTCGTGATTATTCCCCCCTCCATTGTTACGCTTGCAACTTCCATCACCTTATTAAGAGTATCTCAAGTACCCCATTCAGTCAATAGTACCTCATTATCGCTTGGTCCTATCCAAATGGGGTAAATGGAGGAGGCAATGTCCCTATATATATACGGTATATACTAAAATTTGGCCACCTTATCTCAAAGTATCTAAACGATGTCGTTAAAAGTCTGATTTTAAGGAAAACAATCCACAGCAAGCGAAGTTTAAGTTATCCACTGCTGTTAAAAGTTTTAGTCTGTTTGTACAGTATTTTTATATTTCTGACCGGTGGAAAGTTTATGGACTTTGAATTTGTTAAATATATCTTAGCTTTCTTTACACAGAATCATTGAAATGAGTGAAAAACTGAGCTCATTAGTAGTAAAACTATTGTTAGCGAACTTGATAACATAAATAGCTATTAACAATGACCTCATTTATAGATGCTCTTCAATAAAATTCTACTATAAAAATAAGACAAAATTCCTAGCTGTTGCACATGAACACAACAAAAGACGTAATAAACGTTAGTAGAACCCAAATGTTTCACTTCTGCTGGTCTAGTTTCGGTCCTTGTCTGTATAATTCTAAAATACAATTACATCCATATGTGGTTATGGATTCTTTGAATCTAGAATTAATAACAAATAACTTAGCCATTAATTTTCATCCTTTCGTGCAAGCCTTTGCCTTTCTCCCCTGGTACTTTTTCATGATATTAATTTGTCTATTTATTAGTTTTAAAAACAGATAAGATAACAGTTTCTATAACCAGGGAAGACCTAGGAAAAGATGCAGACATTGGAACCATACTGCAGCACATCCAGGGAACAGATTTTGGGAAACATTGAGGGCATCTCATCTAATAAGCCCTCTATAGGCTGATGTGCGGGAGATCAATAAAACTCCAAATCAAATCTGCTAACAATATATGGTAGCCTACTTATTTGGTAAAACCTATACCAGTAGCAGCCTTAGGGGGCTGTCACACTGGATCGATCGAGGGAGAGCGTCCGACCAACTGGTATAACGAACCTATAGACAGCAGTGGTACCAGTCACATAGCATCGATCGCCAGCGATCAACAACGAGGGTGAGAGATCATCTGGTCTGTGAAATCAAACCTGTCCGTTTTTCAATCGCCAGTCGATGGCAAACTTCGTACCCACCTGAATTTCAGAATTGACGATGGAAGATTTAACTTACACAATAATGTCGTTTTAGACTCATATTTGAATGCAATAGAATTGCACGAATCATTTAAGGCCTTTAAAACGATATCTTCTTATGTAATTTAATTTTAAAAATACAAAAATAGATCGAGTTGTAGCACCTAGCGGTGGGCGATCAAACTACAACAAACAACAAATCTCTTCGCTCGGCCGACCGATGGAAGCTTGAAGTAAACAGATGTAGCCTGAGATAGTAGGCATAATATTAAACCTTACATCCCAACACATATAGTATGATAATGTGCAGGAAATAGGCATTCGTATTCCTAATAAGGTAATATACTTTACCTCTAATATACAGTGAAGAGCAGACCTAGTAAAATCATATAGGTACATAACCTATAATATTTCCGTTAATCGATGACGCTCGATGCAGTGTGACAAGGAACAGAAATTTAGTCGAGAGCGCAAGATGACAGTCGGCTGGTCTTGATCGATCGAAGCTCAGTGTGACAGGCCGCTTAGAAGGGAACCTGATCAAAATAAATAACACAAGTACTGCCAGCTGGGAGAGCTGTTGTCCATCAGCTGCAAATTACAACACATAGTTCCATGCAGAATTACAGAAATTAATTTTGATTCATATTAATAAAGTTTTTTCTTTCTTTCTTTCTTTCTTAATAAATTAAACATTTTTAAAATATGAAATTTTAGTTCAAAGTGAATTTAGAAACATTAAGTAAATCCAACATAATAATATGTACATACTCTTTGACTAATCTTTATTTTAATAATAACTGAGATCTGCGCATGGGCCATTTTCTGTTGTTATAATACATTTGGTCAGTCTTGTTGCACGTTTATAGCTGAAGACAATAATTATGAACATCAGAATGTAATTATGAAACATCCTAAAGGAAAAATAGGGAAAATTATATTGTTCTGAATGTGTACGTAAGTTTTGTGAAAGTATCCGGATTTAGCCATTGAAGAAACTGTTAATTTAACGTCAGAGTTTACTGCTGTTTCCGTAAAAACTGTCCAGTCATACAGTGTTAAGGCTCCTTCCCTATCATTGCCAGAGCTTGAGTGGAGCCAGGTGAAGGGATATGTTGCATATAGGTCTTTCAAACTCAAAGATGTCAATGTCTTGGTAGAGAGTAACACTTGACAAATGGCATCAGCATACCGAACATGTCATAAAGGAGGAAGAGAAATTCTGGGAATCAGACAATATGTGCGATGCCATTGATGAACGCTTTGTAATCAATCCTGCCGACAGCAGCAGCTCCGAGGACTAGTCAGCTGGAAAGGGATTGAACTGAACCACTTTTATAATCTCAATAATAAGGTATATCTTAAGTTTTATTATCGTTATATCTTTCCATACTGTTTACGTTACTATTTTAGTATTTAAATTTAATACAAGTTCAGTCCAGTACCTTGCACACTTTTATTTGTTTATATCAGGTTCCCTTCTAAGGCTGGCATTTGTATTTACATAACACAGTGGAACTGCCCCCAAGCAAGAGTTCCTGCTCTTTTGAGGACCACACTAAGTATCATTCATGTCATTACGAAATAAAATTATCAGCTACTTATTAAGACTGGTTCGTAACACATCACCTTTGTCTTCTACGCTCCTGAAGCTTGTGCATGTTGATATTTCACATGCCGGAGCAGTCTGAGTACAGTAGATGGAGTCACACCGGGAATTCGACTAGCAGCAGCAATCTGAAAAGCCAGGACAAAAACACAATAAATACATCTACAGAGGCAATAGACAATTTCTCTTAATTGAAGAATTAACAGGCAAATTAGATCATGGGACATTCCTTGTAATCACAGTTGTATTATTCATTCACAAGCTTTAATTTGATGTAGAAATGAACATTTTAGCTTATTTTTTAATATAGGTTTGTTCGTTTGAAGGGTAGGAAGTACAAGGAGAAAAAAAAAAAAAGAGTTGAGAGAAAAAGGACAAAGTTGCATCCAAATGGTCAAAGATGTGGATACTGTGACATTTAAACTTAATTTTTAACGACTCCCTGTTGGAATTTTCATATAGTCTAGGTATTATTTTGAAGCAGACAAATGCGGCTCTTTTATGCAATAAGTAAATAATAATAATAATAATAATAATAATAATAATAATAATAATAATAAAGAAATAAATTTAAGCAAAAAGGTCATTTTCAATGTGAATACCATATTTATTCAGCTATAGGACCCCCCTAAATTTTTCATCCACAATTTGAAAAATATTTAAAATCTTGAAAATTGAAGTTTCAAACTTTGATAAAAGTGGCAACATTGGACATTCTTTCGATATAGCAGTAATTTTTTTTAGCTCTTTTCCTCCTTGACCTTGAGCTTCCAGCTGCACTACTCTTCCCCACCCAGTTCCACCTTTAACACCTCGCAGCTTGCGTGCTTTGTGAGCACATGGTCCGTGGCATATGAAAATGACTGGTCGAATAATTAGTTACCGTATATACCCGAATACTACCCACCCCCGAATAATACCCGCACTCAAATTTTTCAAAAATAAGTTTGAAAAAAAAGATCTACAGGCCCATATATAAAGTTATTTTGCCAGTTTAATTCTTAATTAAACAGTTATAATTAACGTTTCATATCATAAAATAATTAAATATGGTAGGCTAAAAGGCACTTATAAAAATAATGTGCATGGTAACAGCCCGCCGAAATCTCGCCGTATTATACGTGCAGCATAATACCTCAACAACAACAACACTCTTCATTCTGCGGGAATCACCCGCGATGACATGCGTCCAACCCCGAACTCTACCGAATTATTGTACTGCACGTGCGCCGTGACTGCACTGTTTGTTTGGCGTCTCTATGCGGACCATGTGCATCAGAAAGCATCCTCTTTGATTCATTTTCCTTTCATTACAGCTTCGTTACTGTGATGCTACTAAAAAGCATCGTGCTATAATGAGCCGATATGGTACACAATTGTCAAAATTCAGACAAGAGGAGTCCAGTATTCAAATAATACCAGCACCCCAGTTTTTCGTTTGCGATTTTTGAAAAAAATATGCGGGTAGTATTCGAGTATATACGGTATTCTGCCTCTTGGAAACCAAGCATAGTTCCATTTGCGGAAATAAATGGTGTGAGAGCAGTAGGTAGAAAGTTTGTTGTGCAACCTATAATGGTTTGTTACAGGTGCAACCATGTAGATGTGGCAACAGTGCAGGCTGCAGTTCATTCAGCAGTGCATTCGCGGACACCAAACACTAAGGGCAACCATTCTGTATCCACTATAGTTGATTATTTATGCTATTTCTGTAATTAGAATCGAATGTTTTTTAAAAGGTATTTTGTATTTCTATTTAGAGTTAATCTCTCTTGTGATACTGTCTTTAAGTTCTTCTAACAATAGCCTATGTGACTACTATTTAGGGGGGAACTTGAAAAATAAAGTGTATAGGTCAATTCCCCACACATCAGAACATTAGAAGAGAAATTAACCCTATCTCGGAAGCTGAACTTATGCATATGAAAGAAAATTCCCTAAAAAGGTGCCAGTGTTGTGCGTATGCAAGAGGAAAACATTTCGAACACCTCTTGTGATGAGGTACGTGGTTATTTTCATTGTAATTTTAACTGTAACTGTGAGAACCTGAATCATTACACCGATCGCCTGGGAGTTGGAGCCGTGCTCGCTCGACGCAGAAACCCGTGTCATTGGCCAACTCTTGCGTGGGACTCACTGTATAATCTAGACATTAGAAGAACATAACAGCGGATGTATTTAATTCATTTTCATGGTTTTAATTGAATACTTAATTCTGTATTTGCTAAATAAAACTCGAAGTCCGGATTCTCTGAAGACAAATTGACTTGCAACTTCCTTGCTCTTAAATTAATAGAGTCCTACAATAATTGCATTACACACAACAAATTAACAACAGAAAAAAAAAAAAACCTGCTAACCTAGTGTATATTTTGCATTACTTACAGTTTGAGGACGAACAGCCATCAGTTTTTCTTGATCTTCCAAAGATAGACAGAGATGTTTCCTGGGAGGGAAAAAAAAATAATATAAATATTGCATTGCACTTCATATCACAATAAGAACACCTTTTTTACCATATGTACAGGGAAATATGTCTGTAATTTATAAACCCATACAAGTGCTTTTAGGCAATAATGGTGATAAATGCACAGAGCATATCTCCGGTTGATTTACCACGACTGGTTTCCCTACTTCCCCAAGCATCAATAACTACAAAACTAAAGCCATTTTATGTTTAACATGCAAAACCACCTATCAATTATCTCAAATCCCCACGGTAACAGTTGAAACACCATAGAAAATGTGCACCATTACAACCAGGGTTTAAGCTACGATAGCATTTTTCGTGAAATGCGAAAGTAAACTTAGAATTCAAAAGAAATTGTAGCCACTTTCGCAGAAATGCGAAAGAAAATTATTACATCATGATCGTACAGTCCCCCTACCCACAATAGAATAAATTCATATAATGTTAATAACATCTTAATCATGAAAATTGAAGGTCCCGAAAGAAAAAGCTATAATTTTAGCAAAGGCTTTTGAGAAGTGGGCCAATTTGAAACGGAGAAAAGTGTTAAATTCCAAACCAAAGTGTTCTGAAAAAAATAATAAGTTGCTTTATAGTTCAGTTTGTTATTTGTAGCATTTAATTTTTATTATTTTGAAGCTACATTAAAAAATGCAGTTAAAATTAACTTTTAGCAATAAATTTGTATAGCATTTTGCTAAAGCTTTTTTTTTTAAATCCATTTTCTCGTTTCTGCTAAAGTTTTTTTTTTATCTTCTAGCTTAAACCCCGATTACAACTACAATTGTTTGAAAGCCAAATATCCAGATCGTCACTTATCCAGATAGAATTTTTTTTTTTTAATATTGCATTCTAGACCTTAAAGTTTTATAGGCTAACTGTTCGAGTTTAAATAGTTGAGGCTACACATTAAACCAGAGAGTACTCACGAGGTATAGTCGATGTGGTTAGGAATAACGAGGGCTTCATCCCGTCTAACTTCCATCACCTCTTCCCGCTGCTCAAGAGTAGCAGCCTCATACAGAGCCTCAACTTTCAGACGATGGCAGAGTGTTGGATTTGTTGACAGCTGTTTGAATACACCGGGCACTGCCTCGTTCAGTTTCTCAATGGAGACTTCATCATACACAGATAGCATGTCAAAGGCACTGTAAAAAAATATGCAAAATTAGTATATCTAGAATCGATAATGCAAACAACTGAACAACTGCCCTCAATTTGACTAAAATATTTGCAGGATTACCTTTTACTTACTCCTATAACTTGAGAAATTAATCTGAATTGCAAAACCATGCAAATTCATGTAGTATCACAAAAAACAAACATAAAGGCTAGTTTAGACGACGAAATTAGGTTTTGAAATTAATGTCTCCATTGACATACATTTAGCACCAACATGTTGCAGTTAACATATTTTAAATATTTATCATGAACTTGTTGGCGTATACAAGTCAAGTGGTTTGCCAATTAACAACTGTCTCCACTACAGTGTTATAGGTTATCATGGGTTGGCACGGTTACGAACGGAAATTAAATGAATAACATTCAAAAAGAAAACTCCTCTGAAGAGGGCAGCCAACATTACAAAATGAGAGTAATTTTATATACTCATTATCTTCTTGTTAACTGTCTATGACTTTCTTAAATACTAATTTTGTATAGATGTCTTGATCTTTTCAAAATAACCATCATATTTTTCAACAATGGAGTATGCGATAAAAATTAATTTTAAAAGTAGATGCAATACTATTGAGAACAGTGATATACCAAATATTCACGTAACACAAAATGGATGCTGGCAATATTGAGGAAGCTGTCGACTGCTTTTTGTGTACACGAAAATTCCCGAACCAAAGCCGATTAAGCTGGCGATCGCTTTTTGTATCCCAGAAATTATCGAAACAAACCCGATATCGACAGACTAGTCCACTGACTTGACATGATGTCCATTTTCTCCGGAAAACAAATTAACATCTGAAAATGTTAAGTGCAACACGCTGGGTTTGCATGTCAAGTCAATAGGAACGCAAAATTGCAATATACAGTCAACTCCCGATTATCCAGGTGCGGATCAACCGGTTTGCGGATTAACCGTTGGCTATTCCTTTAAAAAATATTTTATTTTTTTACTTACTGTACTTAATTTATTTTTCTTGCGATCTCTTATACCCTTGTGAACTGAGCTGATGGCACCTGCTGATCGCACTGCATTTGTCGACCTTGAGTTCCTCCAGTTCCCTAATGAGGGTCCACATGCTGTGACCCTTAGAAGAAGGTGGCATCGGAAGAAGTTCCTGGAAATGTGGGCGTTAATGCATAACATTTGTTTTTGGTTTACCTTACGTGTCTAGTCTTTAGTCTTTTGCAGATATTTGTCGTTACACAGTGAGAGTTAAGTTAACCTAGTGAAAATGTCGGAAGTGAAGCGTAAAAGAAAAGTTCTTAGGCGCTGTTCCGATATTCGCAAGAAGGAAAATGCGGTTTAAAAAAAATGTGTTAGACTATTTCAGCAAAGCGTAAAAATTCCTTGAAAGTGCCAAACCAAACTGTTAATACAGTAGTGTTTTATTGTTGTGCTGAAACAGTTTGTGACCTGGGGAATGATTCTAGCACTGCAAGACATTTCCACATAGGCCTATGTAAGTTTTAAGTATTTTTTCAATTACAGTATGTTTAGGTATAATTTTGTATTAACCGTGTTTTCGTTTATCCGTGAGGTGGCTACCACCCATTATCCCGGATAATCGGGAGTTGACTGTACATGTCAATATCAACTTGTAAATATGAGAAGACATGTAAGTAATTCTTAATTATTACAATTTGTACCGGTAACAAGAAAATCCCTGGCATAGTCATATAATAAGAAGAATACCTCTTGCTAAATGTTCCTTTTGAAGAAGGCATCTTGAACAGTTTTCTCCACTGAGAAGTTGTCTTTACAACTGACTTAAGGAGCTCAATACCATCTTTCAGATCCTTCTCCATTTTGCACATCCTATGGAATCTCTCTGCTGACACACATCCTATATCAAATCCTAGAAAATAAAAAACAAACAAATAATGGTAACACTCAATTATCTGTGCCCCACAAAACAAATTTACTATAAGAATACAGTGGTTAAAGAGTTTTTCTTTATACTTGTGCCATTTTCTCTTAAGGTATTACTATGCAGGACATCCAAAATACTGGCCAATTATCTTTAACATCAGCACTCAAATTATTCAAATTAAAAATTACGCCTATACTTGCTTATGGCCTAGAAGCCATTTGGGAAAAACTCAACACACAAAATCTCAGGGACATTGAAAAATTAAAGGCAACATTCCTAAAGATGATCTTATGTTTATCGAAATTCACGCTCTCCCATCTTACTTTTGAACTTGCCTGAGAGACCTACTACGTACATAGAGGACTTTCACCTACAGCTGATGCTACCCACCACACCTGTGTACGAGTATGTACTACAAGAACTCCATTGCAAGAAACAAAAGACCTGGAGTGATTTCTGTATCACCATAGCAATGATATCTAAGGAGTGGATGAACGCAGCTTACGAACTGAGGCACACAGTCACGCGATTTGCGACTCATGGGTTTCACCATAAGCTGTGTATGACCAGAACCTATCACCAGCCAAATGAGGGATGCGTGTGCTCGATATGTGGAGCAGAGTGTGAAAGAGTCCACGCCTTGTGGTGCAAGAGGAGAACTGTCAAGTGAAATTCTGCAGCGAGTGAAACTCACAAACTCATGCACATTTCTGTGCAATCCCACCTTTATTCATTAAGGGATTAGTTATAGCCTACCACCTGTTTACCGTATATACTCTGATACTACCCGCACCCAAATTTTTTTAAAGGAAATTTGAAGAAAGAAAAAGAAAAAAAAAAAAACTATAGACCATACATACAATTATTTTGCTAGTTTTATTCTTAATTGAACAGTTATAATTAACATTACATAATTACATATCATAAAAGAATGCAATGTGGTAAGCTAGCAAGCTAAAAGGTAATTATAAAAATAATGTGCATGGTAACAGCATGAAAAAATCTCACCATCTTATACGCACAGCGTAATACTTTCAACTACGACACTTTATTCAGCTCGTGAATCACACACACGACGATGTGCATCCGATCCCAAAGTTAAAGTCGTCAAATTCACCGAACTTGACCCACCTTTTCCTGAATTATTGGTTCTGCTTGTACTGCACAGATTGCTAGGCGTCTCTACACGGAATATGTGCATAAGAAATCATCTTCTCTGTCTCATGTTCCTTTCATTTCAGCTTCACTACGATTATACTATAGGGGCCTACTGTGATGCTACTGTGCTATATTGAACTGACATGGTACAAAATTGTCGAAATTCAGATGAGAGGAGTCCAGTATTCAAATAATACCCACACCCTGGTTTTTTGTTTGTTATTTTTGAAAAAAATATGCAGGTAGTGTTTGAATATATACGGTGTATCTGTAAAGCTATTTATGCAACCGATATACAGAAATTTATGCAAACGATTTTCAAGATATTACACAAAACCATTGAATTTTGAGTCTGCAGTCAAAATGTCCCATTAAGTTGCCACTGAACAAAGTATTGAACTAATCAAATTAATTTGGGATGGGAGGACACAATGAAGTGGAACAATATTAACGATAAGACCTCCCTAACATCTGTTGGCTACGTACAACTGCCACATTACTCGTCCTCCCCTGGAACGTCAAAATTCTGCAGGTTATTTCCATGATTCTGTATGTAGATCTCCCATAAAGTCAACTGAATTGGACAATGATTTTTAATTAGAGCCACTTCCTTTACAACGTCATGATCAGAATTCCACACACGTGCAGCTACTGCGGACTTTTTAATTTTTCCGTCTTATATTTCTGAAATGATCTTTCCATCTCGTATTGACGTTCCAGTGTCACCAGATGGTACAAGACAAAAGTTTGGCAGTTGGATGCTTCAACCACTACCTTACGGCATATCCAAACTCATATAGTAAGTATTACGAATAATGTTGGAACCTACACAGTGAAGTGAATCAATATTTCAAATCATATGAGATTGACTTAAACACACTTTATTAACTTCACTTACCAATTTATGGTAGAACGCGTTTCACAGGCCACCGCCTGCATCCTCAACTACATGTCAACTGCCGGATCTCAAAAGTTTGAAGGTTCTTCCTGTTCCCCTGGTGACGTACTTTGATATCAGGTTGTCTTCCTTTGTAATGTCAAAGTTCATGAGTCTGCTCTCGAATTTCTTCATGTATATCTTTTCCCAAATATAAAGTTCTGCAGGTGTACTTACTGATTTTAATAATTGTGCATTCTCGCTAATTTTGTGGTTTTCCTCCCAATGATGTGCCGCTATCGCTGATTTTCCTACCTGTTGTAATCTAATATTTCAGAGTAAAGGAGCATTTCAGAAATATTAGATTACAACAGGTAGAAAAATCAGCAATAGCGGCACATCTTTGGGAGGAAAACCACAAAATTAGCGAGAATGTGCAATTATTAAAATCAGTAAGTACACCCGCAGAACTTTATATTTGGGAAAAGATACACATGAAGAAATTCGAGAGCGACTCATGAACTTTGACATTACAAAGGAAGACAACCTGATATCAAAGTACGTCAAAACAACACCAGGGGAGCAGGAAGAACCTTCAAACTTCGGAGATCCGGCAGTTGACATGTAGTTGAGGATGCAGGCGGTGGCCTGTGAAACGCGTTCTACCATAAATTGGTAAGTGAAGTTAACAAAGTGTGTTTAAGTCAATCTCATATAATTTGAAATATCATATAGTAAGCTAAAATTAGTCATATTGTGGTCCTGATTTCCACCGTGAATGCTCAAATATATAATCAATATATTGTACAATTCATTTTAATTTTTAATATTGATTATATACATATAGTAAGTTAAATTTACTATAGTTGCTTCATTGTGCAAGTTCCACAAAATTTTAATTATTATCATAATTATGACTTTATTATTAAAATACTGAGGCTTCCACAGCTGGTGTCATGAGACAAGCAATCTTTTGGGCTAATAGGTCATGAGGAAAGATTTGTAAAACCTGATGTTTTGCCCAGCTGGATTGGAAGTGTTTTTGTTGAACTACAGATAGCTGGGAAGATGTTTTTTTAAATTATGATGTTAAATGATATTTTAATGGAAATTTCTTAATTTACATTAAATATTCTTAAGAGCTGATGGTAAACTTATTTAGACTTTAAGCTCCACTTGACGTAAGTGGAGCTTAAAGTGTATATAAATTGACCATCAGCTCTTAAGATTCATTAGTTTCACTGTTTATAACACTTCCCACATTTATCGGTTTATTACATTTATTATCTTGCACAATCCAGCAAACTTCTTCATTGGTTGCAAAATAGCAAGTTTCAGAGAGATGTGTATGGACTCACCTTTACCAGTTAACCGAAGGTCTGCATTGTCAGGTCTGAGAGAAAGCCTGAACTCTGCTCGACTTGTGAACATTCTATATGGTTCATTTGTTCCTTGCGTTGTCAAGTCATCTATTAGAACACCGACATAACCATCAGTGCGAGTAACTACGAAACCAGGCTTCCCTTGAACCTGGAACACATATAATATAATGGAATCTGATTACCATATTGGCCTGAATATAAGACAATGTTTTTTCCCTGAAAATGTGCTTTTAACAACTATACTAATCTTATATGCGCAGCCTAAGACTCAACAACTCTCCATTCATGAATGCAGCTGTGCACGTGTGCAGCGGGTATCCCCAGGCAAACGACGTGCGTCTAACCCAAGGTCAAAGTCACATGGAAATTCACCGAACTTAATTTTCCCTGAATTCGTGCTTCTGCTTGTACTGCACCAGGACCTTGTCCTGACTGCACTGTTACTTGCTTGGTGTCTCTATTCTCTATGTGTAAAGCTTTTGTTTGAATACCAGTCATGGCAGATCATATGGAAAAGAAAGCATCGGCATTGTTTCAAGAAGAGAGAAGAAGTAACGACATGAACTTCAAAATTCTGTTTTATGTGAAGCAAAATGTACTAATAAGCTATTATATTTATTTTTTTCGTAACTACCCTTCAAAAATTCAGGGTTGTCTTATATTCAAAGTCGACTTATTTTCGGGCCAATATGGTAATATATTTTTCTATGGACTGAAAACATGAATGTCATTAAGAGCTTGCATATGAGCCAATAGTTATGTTAGATTTATAATAAGAAAATGAAGATCGAATAATTTGGTTTCCAACAAAGAAAAATTGAAGAAAACTTACTAAACAGGGAGACTGTTTGCGGGCCATACAGATGAAATTCACATAGTAAATGTGTACAATTAGCCCTCATATCGCATTTGAATTTTGAATGTTTTTATTTTTTAAATTTTGGATATTTGAATTTTTTAATTTTGGATTTTTTATTTTTTAAATTTTGTATTTTTGGACTTTTTAATTTTGAAATTTTGGATCTTTGAATCTTGTATTTTTTAATTTGTTAATTTTTGGATAAGCCTAATCATTGAGTTGATTTTCTGTGCAGTCCGTTCCGTCACACCTCACTAATTTCATGATGCTTTTGAGAGTGACACTAATTTTGTGACGATTTTGAACGTTACACAAGCTCTCGATTTATCCCTACCGCGGCTAAAGAAATTTCACTTAAAAAATTATTGTGAGTTATGTTTCGATCCACCCTCGTATAAAAGCAAATCCAGATGAGAAAATACCTTGGCTGCAGCATTAATGCCAGCTATGACTCCCTGGGCAGCGGCTTCTTCATACCCTGTGGTGCCATTGATCTGCCCTGCGAAGAAGAGATTGCAGACCCGCAGAGTTTCCAAAGTTGTGTTCAGCTCTCTGGGATCCACGTAGTCGTATTCCACTCCATACCCTGGCCTCGTTACTCTTGCTTTCTCCAAGCCCTTGATCTTGTTTATAAGCTGGACTTGCAGTTCTTCTGGCAGCGTACACGACAAGCCATTCGGATAAACTATATCGCTAGTCAAACCCTCAGGCTCCAGCCAAATCTGATGTGCCTTGTTGCCAAACCTAAACAGTGCATGCATTTAACTATTAAGTTGCAGCAGAGTGTCACTAAACCGGACATCTGTTTTACTTCACTTTTATTTTATTCTGATTTCACAAATGATGTGGATATTATATATACGTTTGCATGTTTATTAATTACTGAGTAGGGCATGGAGCAAAATGGGTCTGAATAGCTAATATTGTACTTATAGATCACAAATTGTATACCTGTGTAAACAGCAATTTTAATGTATACTACAGGGTATTTAAATTGTATATTGTATGACGAAGCCAAAAATTGTAATATTTTATATGGTGAATAAACAAACAAACAAACAAACAAACAAACAAACAAACAAACAAACAAACATCTGGTTAATGTTAATCTGGATGGATTTTTTTGCACTGATCAATCAATACATTTTAAAACAAAGCCTAGCAGCATCAATTATAACTAACATCTGCCGTAGTTAAGTATTTTAGGTGATGCATTGCACCATGCATTATAGTGCTGCGTTGTGATGTAATGTGAGCTGTTTGTCCATTTATGATTACCAGGGCCCGGATTCTGATGACCTAAAATTGTTTCAAAAAGGACCGATAAAGTAACCCTAAATTTTAAAGAAAATGACTTAATAATTATAAAAAATGACCTAAAAACTGATATTTTATTGAAAAAAAAAAATATATTATTGTGCACACAAAGTTATGGACTAGTTTATACATAATTGTAAAAACTGTAATGTTGTGAATGTTCTTTTCTCACAGAAATTTATACTGGCACTGAGGAGTCAAAATTCGGCACATCCTTTTGTGGTCAGCTGGATTATATTGTTATTTATTGAGAGTAAACAGTAGTTTGCACTCTCAAATCCAAGCAGGTGGCAAACTCTGGTGCCAAGTCAATCTAATAACAATAGTAATATAATACAAAATTTTGGCGTTTATTTGATTCTCAGTTCCGACTGAGATATGTCAACACTTTAATGCCAAATTTTCCCTTCTCGCATTAAACAAACAACACTTCAAAGACAGCACTGCTAGTGACAAGAAAAAAGTTAATACACTCAATGTAAATGACTAAATAAGGAAGCAAATCTGAGTTTACAACTTCCGGGCTGTGTGGCCGTGGTCTATGGGTGTCTAGTGCTGACGTTTCAAAGACTCTTCTCACTTCATAGACAAACTGGAAAAAGTGGAAATAACACCAGACGATCGATTGGTGAGCTTTGATGTTGTGTCGCTTTTCACAAAAGTGCCAGTAGGAGAGACTCTAGATTACCTCGAAGGGATGTTTCCGCAGGACATAACATCTCTATTCCGCCATTGCCTAACAACTAGTTATTTCAAGTGGGATGGTGGCTACTATGAGCAGATAGACGGCGTGGCGATGGGGAGTCCTTTAAGTCCGACTATTGCCAACTTCTTCATGGAGAAATTTGAGGCGACAGCACTGGAGACAGCCACATTTAAACCCAAGGTATGGTGGAGGTACGTAGACGACACATTTGTCATTTGGCCTCATGGGGACGAAAACTTGGACCAGTTTCTACAACATTTAAACGGTATCAACAACAGTATTCAGTTCACGATGGAAAAAGAAAACAATAGTAAGCTGGCTTTTCTGGATGTACTGGTAACCAGAGACTCCAACATGAGATTAGTACACACCGTCTATAGGAAGCCCAGGTTAAAGGAACACAATAGTCAATGTAGACTGGGAAACACAGAAAAATCTGCAGTTGCAGAACACGCACTGCAGTCAGGCCACGACATCTGCTTCCAGGAAACAGAAGTCCTCAGCACCACTTCACATTACTATCCCCGGTTGTACAGTGGTATTAATGAGACGTGGCAGTCCAAGCATGGATGCTCAGAAGATGCAGACGAGTCCAACAAACATTCGTACTGCATGGAGGGGTGTATGGGTTAGTTGTGTCGTTGCTTTCAGAGCGGTAACATCGTATAATGCAGTGAAGAAACAAGAGACCTTGTTACAATCGCTTCTCCTCTCTCGCAAGCAAAGTACAACATTCTTACATTCTTACCCCTCCCCATGATTCCCCCTACATGCGTCACCCCTCTCACGCGCATCTGACTGCCGCCTCTCTTTAATATCACTGTACTGAGAAGTCATAGAAATCCACAAACACAAAAATAACTTCAACAGAAAAGAAGAATTACAAAGGGTACACAAATCTTGGATTCCAGCCATCACTAAAACTAAATGCAAACCTACTAATCACAGACCAATCAGAGAAGGAGAAAGAACAGCAGAGCGCCGACCAATCGGAGCGCAAGGAGAAAGTATAAATATCAGCGGGACAGAGCAAGCGCCAGCAGTTGACAGCCGACCATCCAGCTAGACACATCGCTCTGAAGATGCCCGACGCAGCTCGCGGCGAAACTTCAGCACTAGACACCCATAGACCACGGCCACACAGCCCGGAAGTTGTAAACTCAGTAAACGCCGGCCGTGAAAGCTTAAGCACATACAAAGGAAGCAAATGTCACGAAAATGACAAAATAATTACCTAAAATTGAAATATATGCCCTAAAAATATAACATTGCATAACATGACAAAAAATAACCTAATAAAAGTGCATTTCTGTAATCTAGAGGCCATGATTAGGATTTATCCACAAGTTGGCAATGTCTGTGCAGCATCAATAAAAAGATGACTTGTCATTAGAATCCGGGAACTGATGATTACAAAAGAAATTAGTAAATTAATTCAACATCACCAGTTTTCATACTAAATTATGCTAGACGGTATCAGTGAAAAGGTTAGAATTTAAAAATCAATTTAATCAGATCTCTAACCATTATGAACAAATAAAAGCATACCTGAGGGCTTTAGATTCAATGGACGGACAGTATCGAGGTCCGGTCACTTCTTCTGTGACATGTCTGTTCACATGCAGATTGTCCAGAATTATTTTATTCACAGCTTCGTTCGTATATGTGAGATGGCATTTCAGTTGGTCTTCTGGCTGAAATAAAATTACAGTATTAAGAATAGGAATCTTTTCAATGCAATATCAGCTCCCCTCACCCCTGCATTTTTCAGCTCAAGATAAAGTGTGTAGACTACACATACTCCACAATGTGAGTGCCATCACATTGTAATTTAAGACAGTAAAAGAATTATTTGGGTATCTACCTTAATCCAAACCCTGTCATTCATGAACGAGAATGGAACAGGAGGGTTATCCCCTTCTTGAACATCACAGATGCTAAAATCAATTGTACGACCATCCAGACGAGGTGGAGTACCTGGAATAATTTGTAAATTAATTAGTCTTCAAATGGAAAACATAGCATTACCTTACTATAATTCATACATCCTTTCTGGAGAAAGCTGTGTATGAATACTCTAAAACAATATGTTGTCAACATAACTGGTTTGCATTTGATAAATTCTTTCTAATATAGCCTATTACCGCAAAATAGGCATTAAATTGGGCTTTACTCCGGTACCGGTCAACCGATGTTCCAATATCAATAGGCTTCTTCCCATGGACATTATAAATGTGTATACAGTAGAACACCGATAATTCGAGCTAATTGGGGCTGAGGCTACCTCGAATTACAAAAAACTCGGATTATACGGAAATATCACTAAATCAACGTGTAAATCATAAATAAATGTTTAATGAGCACAATAATGGTTTAAATAAATAAATAAATGATTGAAAATAAATATAGTAGGCCTACATACCTGTGTTACCTATGTATGTATATTGGCAAACATTTTCAATTTTCTACATCGGCATCGTTTGAGGATTAAGTCATTGTCTGACCATTAATGGAGTGTAACGGGAAAGGTGCTACTAGGAAAACACTTTTAATTACCATTTTCGCTGAGTAGGGTTTACTGAAACAATAAAGTATTCTTTTCTGAAAGGATGGTATGCACTGTACAATTGAATGGCACGAGGTCCCGACAAAGAAAGATCAAACCTCGGTTTCTGTCAATCTGTAATAGAAATGCATTAGCAGTCTGAAGCCAAGGTTATTTCTGTGTATTATGAACAAAAACCCTTAGTGGGACAGTTTTACCTGCATTTTTGTACATGGAAAAATTGAAAGAAAGCTCAAAATGTGAAACATTCGAAAGTGCTTAAAACTTACAAGCGGACACCGTATAAAAACGGGATTTTACTCTAGTTTTATGGAAAATTTTAATATTCTTAAGACCAGCTCGAATTACACGTAACCTCGAAATACCGGGGCTCAAATTACCGAGGTTCTACTGTACCAAGTTTCATGAAATTGCAATAAAGCGTATTTGAGTTATCGTGAGAACACACACATGGACAGACAGACATTTTCCCATCTCCCTCACAATCTGGCACTTAATACTGTCATGGTGTCAAATTTGTCTACCACTGTTAGGTATGTTTTAGCAATGATACCTTACAGTAAGGGAAAGAACTGGCTAAAAGAAAGAATGTGAAGTCACCTACTCTTATACAAATCAACGGCCCTAAATAGCGTCCTCACTAGCTCCCTTACTTCGTGAGACATTGGGAACACTCGGCGATGTTCGTCTTTCGCAGTCTAAACTTTCAAAGTTAGGAAAACACAGTTTCTTTATTATACAAGGCCTAAGTGAAATGAACACAATGAACAAATATTCTAATTTTATTTTTATTTAAAATTTTCATTGCTCTGAACCACAAACATTTTTTAATAAACTGCCAATTTAAATTTCTTACCCTGGAAATATCACGGACAATAAAAATCCAAATCGTGGAACGTACTCTAAAACCGGAATTTTAGCCGTTTCATTAATTATTAATGGTTTAGTTTATAAATGATTCGCATGCAAGTATTAATAAATATAATCCTTTAACAATTATTATACTGTAAAAACTGCTCTCGGGTTTCCAGTCGGGTAGTTATAGATGTGTACTCTAAGCTTGGAGCAGAGAAATAGCAGGTTGCCAGGAAGCGGCCAATTGGAACCCTCCGTCTCTATTGATGTTATTTGGGTTCAGTCTGATGTGAAAGGCTTCTTTGATGAGACGGTCCCATAATCCCGTGGTAGAAGCCAGTACCGCTGTGTTGAGGTAGTCCATCTCGTGGCCCATGTCGAGACAATGCTCGGCGATGGCGGACTTTTCACGTTGCCCAAGACGGTAGTGCTGTTTGTGCTCCTCAATCCTGGTGGAAATGTGGCGTCCTGTCTGTCCAATATAAATCTTGCCACAACTGCAAGAAATTTCATAAACCCGGCAATCTGCTCCAATCACGGAAGGAGAGATCGTTTACTTCCACCGACCAATCAGGATCCACGACTGCATCTGACTAGTCCTGCCATGGGTATATATACAGTAAAACCCCCTTTTTACACTTTTCAAGGGACTGATTAAAAAAAGTGTAAATGGCAGGAAAGTATAAATTGCAGGAAGTGTAATAGCTGTAATGTTATATATTGCAAAATTTAATACTTGAAAATAAATATAGATACCTATGTACACTTACATTATCTATACAAAATATGTTGCACATTGCAAAGAAATGCATTTTCTATTGTTTTATTTCAACTTCATAATACCACCAAAAATCATGCAAAACAAAAACACTGGCAATGATTCAAATTACGATGAATTATGCTATTTGAATAACTACAATACATTAAAAAGCAGTAAATTGCACCCGCACAGAAGAAAACCAACTTCACCTGGACTAACACAAATAAAAACTGACACTGCGTCTAAGGCTGGTATTCATAAACAAGACTTTGGATGAAAGTCGACTTTACAAAGAACAAAGTCGCCATTTTCGTATTCATAGTCGAGACTTTGATGAAAGTAAACTTCGATTGTGACTTTACTTCGAAGTCACCGGCAATCTGGACTTTGACTTTGACTTTCGCGTATTCACGTCAATAAATATGGCTGACATTTTGAGAGTTGTTGAATTTGCTGAGAATATTGGTGGCATCCAGGAAATTGTCGACGCTGCACCTGTTCCTCGGCGTATTATTAGAGAAGCGCAAAACCCTATTGAATTTGGATAGCGAATTCAAAGCTGGATATAGCCTAGGTTTGATAAGCAGACGGTGTTGGATATCCTCGTAACCATGTTTGAAGATGGACTGAATAATTTTAGTCGAATAATTACCTGTTCCGCCAGTAATACAACTACTAGTATCGTTACGATATTATGCTACAGGTAAGGATAAAAGGCCATATTTATATTATAGTGTATTTCATTTTATAGAGGTTATGTTATATGGTCTTGCATACATTTAAGGTTATGATATAAATGTACCCAATAGTTATTGTTTTCCTTACATATTTTACAGGTAATTTTCAGACTTGCGTGGAGTAAGCCAGCCAACTGTGAGCAGGATTATAAGAAAGATATCTGAATTAATTGCTGGGAAAAGGCCACAATTTGTCAAGTTCCCGGATCAAGCTGAGTGTCAGCCAGCATGTGTATGAAAGGTCCAGGTTTCCTGTTGTTGTGGGAGCCATCGATGTTCCTGTAATGAATCCTGATGGTGAACATGCTGAAGTATTCCGTAAACGGAAAAGTATCTTCAGTCTAAATTGTCAAGTGAGTAGCCAAATAATTTCTGTGAAAAACAATTTTAGGTTGTGTACTAGGCTCCTCCCACCAACTCTAATGGGGACCGCCAGGGTAGCTATGCCATCTATTGTGCCAAAGGGGAAACTGGGGTTTAGGGTTCCAATGTCACCTTCTAAATGTCTCACCATTTTAACTACTAGCTACGCCATCTGTTATGCAAATGGGGAACTGGGAAAAATTAAACAATTTATCTTTCCTTTATTCTCTTCCTTTCCCTCGCTTCCTCTGACCTTCTCCTTGCCCTACCTGCCTATGTGGGACATATTCCTAACCGTAAATTTCACATCGACTGGTATACGAAACCTTGACCAGCAGCCTTAACCACTTCACTATGAGCAATTGCTGAGCGGTGAAGGGAAAATTCATCTGTTTAAGTTTAGAGAGCTTTAACCTAGCATAGGCCTACAAGTTAAAAGTGTCAGTAACTCCTATGAACAAGATGATATTCATCATTCTTTATGTACCGGTACTATCATATTATCCCATACAAAATAACACATCAGCCTATCATTTATAATCTGTAGTCTATTCGACCATCGCTGAGTTCAGTCTGCATGTAATTAAATTTGTAATAATGAGGATATTGTATTTATCCCTATTGGTGCTGCCTGCCTGAGTTGGTCAAGGAATTCTTCACTTTGATGAAAAATGCAATACCAGTGTACAAGTCATTTAACAACATAGGCCTATTACTTCTTTGTAGGATTATTTTTCTGTTTCTCCTGAAACTAAAACATTTGTATCAACTGCAAACAGAATAATATCTGGTATTTATTGGGAGATCATTGATATAAAGTAAGAAGAGTAATTGTGGAACACGATGCTTTAAATCTTTTTTCTTTGATTTGTATTACCCAAATCATATAGCCTATCATGCTCATGTTAATTGTATTTTGTTGTAGGCTGTCATCAACCACGAGAGGAAATTTATTGATTTCGTTACTGGATGGCCTGGTTCCACCCATGATAACAGAATCTTCAACAACAGTAGAAACTGAGTGAGATTTGAAAGGGGCCTAGTACAAGGAATCCTTGTTGGCGACAGTGGCTTATGCTTGTAGGTCATTCTTGATGACACCCCTCCTCAACCCCACAACACCTGCAGAGGAAGCATACAACACCTCCCATATCTTGGCAAGAAATGTAGTAGAGAGAACATAGTTGTGAAATATTATGTTTGGTGCAATGGTCTTTTTTTTATTGGGTGGAAGGGGAGCTTGTGAGCTTATGCCCAAATACCTGCTGCACTCTGGCCCTCCTTCCACTCACCGCTGCACATTGCTATGGTGATGGCTGCTTCCCGCCTGCCTGTAACCTTTCCCCTAGCAAGCTGCTCAACGTAGCTAATGCAGTCCACTGTTGTGCTGCATGTTATACTGCCCTATTAAAAAGTGCAATTAAAAACAATCACCAGAGCCTCTTTAGTGCTACTTAAAAGAGCAGTTTCAGGGTGGCATAATCCAGAATTGGAAAGCTGTATGTAATATTTTGATTTTATGTAGGCTATGTATGGTATATAATGTGTGTGTGGACAATTAAATAAAATTGGAAACTACTGGCAAAGGAAATCAATCTCTCATTGCTTTTTGGTGCAATTCCTTCATGTTCTGCAAAGTGAGATCATGTATTTCTTGTTACTGCTTCATCATTGCAACATGGAACTCCTTTGCATGCTGCATTTTTAGTTCATGGAGCTCTATTTCAATTTGTTTCCTCTCTTCTAAATACTGTGAAGCCACCTCGCATTGCTTCTGGACAGTATTATTTTTAGAAAACTCCTGCTCATTCCTCTGTGTACCTTGAATCTCAATGCCGGATGGAGCCACTTCGATCACTGTTCATAGTCAGTCATTGGTGGCATCTTCGAGACTTTCATGATTCAGAATAATTCACAATATTTCACAACAAGAGAACTGAAACTCAGATTTGTGACAGCGATCTCCATTCACTTCAGCAAAAGGTAAATTAAACAAATAGTAGCTTAAAACTTTGAAAGAGAACAAACTCTTTCTAAATACCGATAAGACAATACATAGGCCTATGCTCTTTTATTCACAAAATCTTATAGGCAACCTGCAAGTTAGACTTAATAACACAACACTGGGGCAAATAAATACTACAAAATTTCTTGGGCTATGGATTGGCCAGGATCTTACATGGGAACCACATATAGCACAAACTTAGCCAGTTATGTGATGCTATTCATGTACTCAGGTATCGACAATAGATGTATTAAAGGCATTTTTCAGCTGTGTCCAATCAGTATTAAGTTATGGCATTCCTTTTGGGGGACATTCAACAAAAGCTAAGCAAATATTCAAACTGCAAAAAAAGAATAGGTCTACTAAAAGTTATGCTCCAATTACCAGTCAGGACACCAAGTAAACCGATATTCGAAACATTAAAAATCTTGCCCCTACCATCCCTCTATATATTAGAAACTGTGACATTTATACACAAAAATAGGAATGAATTCACAGACCAGAACAGCTAACAATATTCATTAGATTATCATAGAAATACCAGGAGCTTGAACATCATTTCTCATATAGGCTTTATTATGTATAATAAACTACCTAACAATCTTAAAGTTCCGAAGATTCAACATTTTAAAAAGCAAGTTAAAACTCTACTTCTAAAATATTATTTATTGTCCGACGTACAAGAATTCCTTAACGATCTGTGGAAATTTAATCAGAACCCTATATAACATTCTTACAAAATACTCACAATGAGCATAGCCTATTAATACTTAATTTTAAGAAATTTATAAATGTGTATTTTAATTATTCAGTCGCCATTTTATTGTAATAACCAAAAATATGCTAAAAGAATTAAGAAGACTATGGACATTGTATCCTGACAGCTAATAAAGAATTATTATTATTGTTATTATCATTGTCAGAATACAATTACGCTTTTGCAAAATGGCTGAGTGTAATGCGCACGTCGATGTTATTTTGTTCCGAGATCTGCCCACCGCCTCCTAGACGTACAGCAATTTCAACAGTTTGTACACATAATTCATTTAAAAGGCAGTGGATACGATTGCCAACGTTATAACAACATCGTCAAATCTCGACTTTCCAAAGTCATGGTCAAAGTCTCGCAACTAACGTCTATGAATTCGACTTTAACCAAAGTTAAACTTTGCTCTGAAAGTCTACTTTAGGAAGTCGTCTTCCAAAGTCGCGTTCATGAATACGGGCCTAAGAGAGTTGGCAACATAGCGGAAAATTTTGTTAAGGGAAAGCAGTTCTTCATTGAAAACCAATGTTGCCAATAAAGAAAATGTGTAAATGGCAGGAAATGCAACTGTTTGAAAGTTGTTAATGACAGGAACACTATGTATTATCGGAATAGGATAAAAGATGGGTCCAGCAGAAAATGATGTAAAAGGCAGGAAAATGTAAATGACAGGAATGTAAAAAGGGGGTTTTACTGTACAACACCACAACCTCTGGATCTCACTTCTCCGAAGATGACGACGCAGACAGTCGCCGAAAGCTTAGAGTACACATCTATAACTACCCGACTGGAAACCCGAGAGCAGTTTTTACAATGTATTCGTCGGGAGAACCTACAAAGTTTTAATTATTATACTCTTAATTTTTAATTTTTCAATTAATTATCGTGGGCGAAGCAGCGGGCACCTGCTAGTATACATACAAGTCATATGGACTCTTATCAATTTCAGAGTAGCCTATCTGTGACATACACACCTGTCTTAAGTCGTCCCATTCTGAACTGCAACCTCTCTAAAGTATTAGCCAGTCCTATTGCAGGAGCATCCCCAATGCGACCCGCAGGTCTAACATCCAGACCAATGTTTATCTGACCCTTCAGGAACGTTCCAGTCGTGAGAATTACAGTTCTACTGTTCATCCTAGTTCCATCACCTAAATAAAAAAACAAACGAAGTTAATCAGATGACTGAAATCACTGCCAGAAGTCAAAAAAGCCCCAGCTTGTTGGCTATCAATGCTTGGGAGAAGAGAACTAAACCTGTAGTTCAATCATCTAAGTACAGTAAAACCTCTATATAACGACCATCGCTGGTTCCATGAAAAAGTGGTTTTTAAGAGGGGTGGTCTCTTAATAGGGGGAATGTCTTGAAACTGAACATACAATAGAATAAATACGTTACAATACAGTAGGTGTATTATGTAACACAGTTGATTATTACTTACTTTTACTGTATTTCAAATTGCAGCACAACAATAAGACACTTAAACTATGCAGGCCAAGGACACCGAGCCTCTGTTTACAGTATAATGGGGTAATGTTTTCCAGGAAAAGAAAGACACGTCTATTTTCCCTACATTAAATTTTGCTTGGAGGACAATAAAAGGGGCTCGTCCAGTCCGTTTCTTAGAATCGAGAATTTCAGAAACGATTTCGGTCATTATAGAGGAGTTTAACGAAAATGAAACTCTGGTTGTTGGTCGGGGAGAGGGGTGGTCGTTTAATAGGGGTACAAATAACATTGGCCTTATGGGTTTTACTATCGGTTCCTAGAAAAATTGGTCTTTAAAGGAGGTGGTCGCTAAAGAGGGGTGGTCTTTAAGACAGGTTTTACAGTATGTTGTGTGCAATTTCTGCTGGGATAACATTAGTGCTGGATTTATCATTTTGATAAAGAAGTTATACTTCTGAATTTTAACGTAAAAAAAATCCAGCACACCTCCAGTGAACAAACTAATTAATAGAATGATAATTCTTCCACACGGCTTTGTGTAGGTTAAGATAGAAAGGTGAATCAGACTGAAAAATTCAATGCCATAGCCACGATATGAACCAGGATCTTCGGCTTTCGGTGCCGCTGCTCTTACCAACTGAGCTACCATGGCAACATGCTGGTATAACATTAAATTCTCCGACTGACTCACATATCCCAGTGTACCACCTTTCCAAACTGGTTAATGTTTGAAAAATAAAATAAGGGTAAAATCCCATCTATGGGGACCATTTTTTAGAACCGAGATTCTCTTCATAAAACACTTATATCACACGAATTTTGTTATAGATAGATGTGTGGAGAGGAGATGTTGTCTTGGCGAATGATTTGGTCCAACCCGCCCACCTTAATTGATACACCTATTATATCACGATCAAGCGAAAACTCCCTTCTTCTCCACCATTTTTCTGTCCTCGTCCTCCTGATTGGACGTTGGAGGTGTGACGTCATATCGCTAAACAAGATATGATTGTGGATGAACAGTGTGACAAACCTACAAAGGTACAAGCCACTAGCTGTTCGTAAGAAATGGTGGTTGTTGCTATTCAGTATATTGCTCCTTAACTAACATAAACGTTCCTAACCTAACAAAACATCGGAGGTATTCAGTACATTGCTCCTTAACTAACATAAACGTTCCTAACCTAACAGTTGGTAACTGTGTATCGCTCACACAGCCCGTGGAAATGTGAATATTGCGTGAATTGGTCCCCGTAATTGGGATTATACCAAAATAAGTAACAAACAGATTAAAAAATAAATAAAATGAACATGAGATCTGACAATTCTGGGACATATTGTTGGGAGCTGACAAGATGATCTGTGATTTGGTAGTGGCATGCAGGGGGAAGGCGGTGTTGTGCTATAACTCCACGTGTAAGGGGAGCGCTGCTATTGGCTGCAGATAAGAGCTCCTCAGTCTGGCCAGGGATAATCTTGTCAGCTCCCAACAATACAAGCTCTTTCGTGGGAAATGGAAGCTTGCATTTGATTATGGCCAAGCCTAGTTCCAACTCAGTCAAGTAAGCACAAAATACTTACTAAGGATGACTCCACTACACTGCTGAATTGCTTGGTGGCTGTGTGCCGATAGTGGCTCCTCCATGATAAGGTCTTCCACTGCAGCCACCATCACTTGCAAATTCGGGGTGTTGTTGAACAACTCGTTCTGAACATGTTGTTTATAGAGGGCCCTGTCTATTTGTGCGCGTGGTCCCCACACAGCAGGGCCTTTCCTCTTGTTCAAGACCTGAAAACAACATATGGTAATATCATTACTGCAGTCAGGATTTCTACCGTGCATCCATGCTTGGACTGTCACCTCTGATTAATACCACTGTACATATAAACAAGTTTTCATGCTGTCATGTAGATGTGAATGCTCATTACCTTATACTGGATTCCAGACAAGTCACAGATACGCCCACAAACTCCATCAAGTGCATCCACTTCTCTCATGAGGTGTCCTTTCCCAATACCGCCAAAAGATGGATTGCAAGACATCTCTCCTAGAACAACCAGAGTAGATCATTATTAAAAATGGTCAACTTATAAACACTTATAGGCTAGCTCCACTTACGTCTCATTTTTATGGACTAGTTTCAGTGAAAACCATTATCGACTGACCAATGATTGACTGGCCATTAGCTGACGATGGGGGGGATGGTTTTCCTCAAAACTAGTCCACAGCAATGAGACGTAAATGGAGCTATAAGCAGGGTTGTTATGAAAAAAGCCGGCTTGATTTTAACCGGCCGGTTTTAACCGGTTTTATCCACTTGAAAAAAGCCAGGCAATTTTATCCGGATAAAATCAAATTGAATAAAAATAATGGATGTTTCTTTCATGTTTTTATTTCCAAACATCATAAATTTAAGTTACAAGCTCAGAACCTGTAGTAGGCCTACTTAGGACTACTGAGTGCAAATGCAGAGCTACCAGTTTTATCCACTTGAAAAAAGCCAGGCCGGATAAAATCAAATTGAATAAAAATAATTCAAGTTTCTTTTTTGTTTTTATTTCCAAACATCATAAATTTAAAAGTTACAAGCTCAGAACCTGTAGTAGGCCTACTGAGTGCAAATGAAGAGCTACCAGTTTTATCCACCTGAAAAAAGCCAGGCCGGATAAAATCAAATTGAATAAAAATAATTGAAGTTTCTTACATGCTTTTATTTCCAAACATCACAAATTTAAAAGTTACAAGCTCAGAGCCTGTAATACTTACTGAGTGCAAATGCAGAGCTACCAGTTTTATCCACTTGAAAAAAGCCAGGCCGGATAAAATCAAATTGAATGAAAATAATTGAAGTTTCTTTCATGTTTTTATTTCCAAACATCACAAATTTAAAAGTTACAAGCTCAGAACCTGTAGTTGGCCTACTTAGGCCTACTGAGTGCAAATGAAGAGCTACCAGTTTTATCCACTTGAAAAAGCCAGGCCGGATAAAATCAAATTGAATAAAAATAATTGAAGTTTCTTACATGCTTTTATTTCCAAACATAACAAATTTAAAAGTTTCAAGCTCAGAACCTGTAGTAGGCCTACTTAGGCCTACTGAGTGCAAATGCAGAGCTACCAGTCTTTTCCACTTGAAAAATGCCAGGCATTTTATCTGGATAAAATCAAATTGAGTAAAAATAATTGAAGTTTCTTTCATGTTCTTATTTCCAAACATCACAAATTTAAAAGATACAAGCTCAGAACCTGTAGTAGGCCTACTTAGGCCTACTGAGTGCAAATGCAGCGCTACCAGTTTTATCCACTTGAAAAAAGCCAGGCATTTAATCTGGCTATAATCAAATTGAATAAAAACAATTGAAGTTCCTTTCATGTTGAAATTTCCAAAGATCACAAATTTAAAAGTTACAAGCTCAGAACCTGTAGTAGGCCTCAGTTTTATCCACTTGAAAAAAGCCAGACATTTTATCCGGCTAAAATCAAATTGGATAAAAATAATTGAAGTTCCTTTCTTGTTTTTATTTCCAAGCATCACAAATTTAAAAGTTACAAGCTCAGAACCTGTAGTAGGCCTACTGAGTGCAAATGCAGAGCTACCAGTCTTATCCACTTGAAAAATGCCAGGCATTTTATCTGGATAAAATCAAATTGAGTAAAAATAATTGAAGTTTCTTTCATGTTCTTATTTCCAAACATCACAAATTTAAAAGATACAAGCTCAGAAACCTAAAATTGTATTTAGTGTAATTTAATACAGTGGGTCTCATGCAAGAGTTGGCCAATGACACGGGTTTCTGCGTCGCAGCGGGCACAGCAAATAAAGCCGCGATCGGTGTAATGATTCAGGTTCTCACATTTACAGTTAAAATTACAATGAAAATAACCACATACCTCATCACAAGAGATGTTAAAAATGTCCTGCTCTTGCATCCACACAATACTGGCACCATTTTAGGAAATTTTCTTTTACGCGCATTAAGTTCAGCTTTTGAAATAGAGTTAATTTTTCTTGTTGAAGTTTCCCCATAAATAATAGTCACATGCTGTTAGAAGAACTTAAAAACAATATCACAAGAGAAATTAACTCTGTCTCGGAAGCTGAAATTATGCGTGTGAAAGAAAATTTCCTGAAAAGGTGCCAGTATTGTGTGGATGCAAGAGAAGAACATTTCCAGCAGCTTTTGTGATGAGGTATGTGGTTATTTTCATTGTAATTTTAACTGTAAATATGAGAACCTGAATCATTACACCAATCGCGGCTTTATTTGCGTAGATATTTCACCCGATCGCTCGGGAGTTGGAGCTGTGCCCGCCGCTTCGCAGAATCCCATGTCATTTGGCCAACTCTTGCGTGGGACTCACTGTACCACTTCACTGTGTAATTCCCAGCAATAGTTAATTACCGTATTTACTCCAATATAATGCACCCTCGAATTTAATGCGCACCCTGATTTTGAAACTTAAATTCATAAAAAAAGAGTTTGTTAGCGAATGTAATGCGCATCAATAGGATATTTTATTTGGAATTTTGTCTTAGTATTTATAGAATAATGAACCAACACAAACATTTACAGTTAACTGCCAGTTTTAGTCCTACAAGTAGACCTATAGGCATGGCTCATCAATATTCACTGATGTGTTCATCACTGGAATCCTCGGAGGTGCTTATTTTTATTGCTGAATGGACAAACAAAATGTTAAATGCATGTTTCACAATAAAAGCTGATACCACTCTTAAATGAGTTTAAAATCGACAATGCACAATATTCCACATTTGCACTATAGAACTGACAAAAACTATTTTTTTCATTATGTTTCAGAAATTAAATTTCATATGGTGTAGGCTAACGATAAAATGAACGAAGTCGAGAATTATAGCAGTGCCTTGTTATGTAGATCATTATTACCTCCGACCTACGAAACGGATTTGTACTAGAATTTAACGCGCACCTCAGTATTGAAATCTACAAATGGACAAAAATTATTCAAGTAAATATGGTAAATTCACCATTCATCATAAGACTCTTGCATATTTGCTTTATTCTGCCTGTTGATGTATACAAGCTTCTGGGCTTTTTCATTGCCTAGTCTGTTTCTCAATTTTGTTTGTATTAACCCAAGTGAAGAAAATACTCTTTCGATTGATGCAGAACTGGCTGGCATACGATGTAAAGATTCTATGGCTTGACAAAATTCCAGTGATAGGTGATTACGCTTCAGATTTGTGTAATTGATGGAGAAATAAGTATAAAAAATCCCTTTAGGTAGGCCTACAATGCACAGGCTGAGGTAGATTTCATAGTGCTTTTTATGAATTTATTGGGGTAAGTGTAGAATAAAAACTGAAATATTTTTTTATAAAAAGAGAGTTGTTAATTATGTAGGCCTATTAATTGATATCTTTTATTATTTCATTTTTAATTTGGCCAAGGATTATTGTTCTAAAGATATTGAACTATTATTTTTAATATTTCAAACTTTATTTCATTGGTAATTTTAGCCTCAGTTGGTCCTCATGAATTCATTTCGGCATGCCTATTGGCTGAGGTATATTTTAAAGTGTTTTTGACTTTCAAAAATTCAAATCTCTCCTTATATGAGCGCTATTGAGAAACTAGTTGTTGATTTAAAGATTACTCATCAAGAGCTTTTCAACGATACCCCACAAACATGGTTTTAAACATTTTTAATTTCCACCCTCACCCCCACAACCACTGAATCATTGGTGTCTAATTTATGCATACTAAGTTTCCCTCTAAACCCCATAGGGTCCTAAATATAATTTTTTCAAAATTTCAACCTGCTCCCACCTCCCCCAACCAGGAAAAATTGATTTTAGCCGGCTAAATTTGATTTTAGCCGGCTAAAATCATGATTTTAACCGGCTAAAATTGAAAAAAACCGCTGGTCAGGTCTTTTTCAATTTTAGCCGGCTTTTTTACAACCCTGGCTATAAGTGTTTATAAATTGACCATTTTTAATGATTCAATGCTTTACTGTCTATATCACTTCCCTTTTTATTAATCAAATAGAGTAGAATTTAATTTGACGTTGGATAGTTCGAAATATCATTCAAATAAATTTTCATTCCTCTTGAAATTTCTATATAAGTGAATGTTAATAATAATAATGAGAAAGGTTCACCCGAGAGGGTATTTTAGTCTGATTTTCTAGTCTTTGCTGAGTTCGTTTAGTGTTTTCGCCTTCGCGCACTTTGTGGCGTGATATCGCTCAAACTCTTTGCCACATACTTCACATACACATTCCTCGCATGGAGAGTGGAACCTCTTTGTCTTGCATAGCTTATGGTGGAACCCATGTATCGCGTATCGCGTCACCACATGTCTCATGTCTTGATTTTCCTTTGTCCAATTCCTGTCCAGCATGGCTCCTGTTGCGTAGAATTCATGATCTATATCTCTTTGTTTTTGTCTCCGGCTCTCTATGTGTTTGCCGTATGGTTGTAGATGTAGATGTAGATGTAGACATCTCGCCCTGCAGATCCCGTGTTGAGCGGGGCTCAAGGATACAGAACACGTCAGATCAAAAAATACATGCATGTTATAACAATAATATAGGTCTACAGAAACTGCAAGCTGCCAAATTTATCCAAGCTGGAAATATTCCTCCAAATTGTAGAAGGTGTGAGTTATTAAAAATTCCTTGACAGCTGTTTTGAAAGGTTTGATCTTTCTTTGAATACATAATAATTTAATGTTGTTTGGAAGCTTGTTATATATCTGTACTGCAGAATAATACGCACCCTTCTGAAAGAGTTTTAACGAGTTATTTGGTCTGTGTAGATCATTCATGTTTCTGGTAGTACGTCCATGTACACTAAAATTAGTTTGAAATTTATCAATATTATTCACTACAAAACACATAACAGAGTATATATACTCCCCTGTAAGAGTGAGGACTCTTAATTTTTCAAACAGCGGTTTACAAGATTCCCTTTTTTTCTTTCCACATATTATTCTTATTGCCCGCTTTTGAAATCTAAATATTTTCTCCCTATGGGTAGAGTTGCCCCAGAAAATGATCCCGTACCTCATTACCGAGTGAAAATATGCAAAATATACCATAAGTAATGCATCCTGTTTTAATATATTATTCAAAATTCTTAAAGCAAAGCATGCTGAACTCAGTTTTGGACTTATCATTTCTATGTGTGTCTTCCAGTCAAGATTTTGGTCAATTTGCAGTCCTAAAAATTTTACATTGCTAATTTCTTGTATGATTTGTGTTCCATAATTAATTTCAAGATTTGAGATACATCTGTTTTTTGTCCTAAATTGTATAAAATGGGTCTTATCAATATTAAGTGTCATTTTATTAGCTAGAAACCATGTGTTTAACTCGTGAAAAGCCTTTGTAGCTATTCTTGATAAATGTTCTTGTGACGTTCCTGTTACAAGTACACTAGTATCATCTGCGAAGAGCAATACCTTTGATTCGTCACTTAAGTTATAGGGCAAGTCATTAATGAAAATTAAAAAGAGCAAAGGTCCCAGTATTGATCCCTGAGGTACCCCATTCTTAACAATCCCTAGGTTAGATTCATTTCCATTTATTATTACCTTTTGAGTTCTATCAGAAAGATATGATTTGAACCACTTAAGTGTTAAATTATCGAACCCATAATGATCCAATTTTTGAAGTAATATTTCATGATTTATACAGTCAAATGCTTTAGCTAAGTCGCAGAAAATTCCCAGAGCATATTTCTTTTTATCTAACGCTTCCAATATTTCTATAGTAAGTTGAAATGTAGCATTCTCAGTGGACATGCCACTTCTAAATCCAAACTGAGATGAAGTAAGAATGGCATTAGTAGTCTGTGGCGGAGGTCCTCTACATAAAATGTTTCTTTTGTCAATTGATATACTAGTCGCGAGGGGGCTGTTTTCCCCACTCTGAGCACATATTTGAGGAAGCGTGCTTTGACTTGCTCTATCCTGTTGAAGTCGCTCAATGATAATTTTTCCCATATCATTTCAATTCCATACGTGATGATCGGTGAGATTGTGGTGTCGAAGATTACCATGGCTTAGTGACAGGCGGGCTAGGTTCTTAATGCTATGTGTTGCTCTTGTAGCTGCTGCTGTTTTATCTTGTATGTGCCTGCTGAAAGATGTCAGAGTCGTTTGGAGTGTTATGCCCAGATATTTCATTGAGTTGACTACTTTTAGTGGTTCCTGTCCGATTTTGAGATGATCTTCTGCTGGGAGTCTCCCTCCTCTTCTAAAAATCATCTGGACTGTTTTCTCTATGTTTATGCAGAATTCGTTCTCAGTTGCCCATGTTTCTAGTTCTTGTAGTGCCTTCTGGAGTTCGTGTTTGTCTGCGCTTCCTATAGCCATATCATCAGCGTACATTACTAGGATTATGTTTTCAAATTTCTTGATTTTTTCTGTTATGTCGGCTGTAATCAGATTGAATAGTAAAGGACTCAACGGATCACCTTGTGGTACTCCATTTGTTTGGATTATCTTTAAGAAGCCTAAATTTGGATAAACCGAAACCAGAATTTTATTTCATGTTAATTTTGTAAGAATTCCAAGAATTCTAGGCTTCAATGAATTCCCAAAAGTGCTATAATTTAGTTTAGAACCTTAGCTGTTGGCAGGTTTGCCTACTGTACAGTATTTTTGATAATCATTATCTCTCTTGGTGGGAGCACTATCTGAGAAAATGAATATGCTGAAAATTATAGAAAGCTGAGTTGCACAAAATGGATGAAATTCTGCTGCAAATATTGTGTTCTTACATTAAATCTAGCATGGAAAAAGTGGTTTAATTTCTTCCCCGTTTCATCTTCTGTCTACTAGATGGTGTTGCGGTCCGATGTTTTTAGCAGTTTAAATCACACCAGTAGGCAGGTGCCATTAGTGAATAAGAGTGGGGGGCTAGGGTGTCACAAGTATTTGTTCCCCCCCCCCCCCCCAAGGCCAGCTAGAAGAAGATAGGGGAAGCGGGCCATCACCATGGCAACGTGCAGCAGAGAGTGGAGTGAGAGCTAGGGTGCCACAACTTTGATTTTCACCGAAGGGGATTCAGGGGCACAGCCCCCAACAAAGAAAAACAGGAAAGGTATCTGGGACTGATATGAAGTTACCAAGTTCTCCAAGTTCTTTGTGAAGGGGGTATGGTGTAAAGTAGGAAGGGGAGTCCAAAGGCACAGAAATACAGGAAGGAAATCCGGGACAGATATGAAGTTTTGGGAAAATCCAAAAACGGATGATTATATCCTGCCCAACCCACCCTAAATGGTGCACTTTCTTTTATACCACAATCTAGCAAATTCTTCTGTCCTCGTATTATGACGAAAAGCATGGCTCGATGTTGGTGTGACATCATACCGCTAGACAAGCGGTGACAAACCTCATGGGAGATATATGGCACATTTTTTGGGAAAAAGGTATTTTATGCCCTCACCTATGTAGTTAATGTTATGCATCATTAAGACTATATGTAGAGGTGGGTACAAGGGACTTGTGACAATATACAAGGACAGTTGGTCACCCTGCTTCGCTCAGAAACAAACCTTGCGTTTCTTTTTAAAGCAAAACTGTAAAGTGCTTTACGAGTGATGCACGATCGCTTTACGACCGCTGCAGACAAAAAAGAACGGCAAAGTCGATTAGCTGAGAGCACGCTGGATGACACCGGCAATGTTTACATCCCTTTAATATGGTTAAGACACGTGCAAATAACAATTATACGGGGATGGGAATAATAATTATTGTACAATATGATGTACAGGTAAAATCACATGATACTAACTGTGCTGAAGAAGGAGTTCATACTCGGAAATTTGAACAATGATGTTAAATCCACCAAGGAAATTTTTGATGATCACCTAGTCCGCCATGACAGTTCGTGCAGCGAAACCATGCAGCAGTCGTAAAGCGAGATTTGAGTTTGCTGCATGGGTAGTAGAGTGGGGGTAAAGCGAAGCTGCAGCAATGGTAAAGCGCTTTAGCTCTGCTTTAAAAAGAAACGCACTGAAAATACATCACACAGGCCGTGCCAATGTGAATACAGAGTGGGCGGAGCTTATGGGCTTCTATACTTTGTAGATACCTTGGCCTCAATAGCGACTGATCCACCAAGACCACTGCTTTTTACTGTTGGGTTTCCACCCCCCTTCTAAGCTTCCAGCAGACCCCATGCACCAGGAGTTTTGAGTAAGGTACTTATTACATAGGCTGCATTTGGGGAGCTCGCTTTCGTGCTATGAGTACGAAACACTCTGAGTGTCATTCTCGCTTTCGCGCTATGAGTACGAAACACTCTGAATGTCATTTGGGGAGACTATTAGCAGCTTCCCAAACGCTAACAGCAACGAAGGGGCTTTTAAACAATGGCGGTGAATATGGCATCAGAGTGTCGCAGGAAAGTTTTTGGCATAAACCAAATATCGGGTGCTAAATAGGCTCCGCCCATCCCGCATTCCGTTGCCATGGCGACAGCAGCTGTCGGCCGGCGACCTCTCGCTCGGCTCTCGCACCGATCTTCTTCCGACCGTTCCCGAACGTACTCCCGACCGTGTCCGCCTTCACTCGACACTCAACACTACCCATATTGAAAATACGATTCCCACGATGCGAGAGTGCCCCTTGTACCAAATATTCAAAATACGAGATGCCCCTTGTACCAAATATACCCACCTAAGTATGACAGCAGCTGTCAGCCGGCGACTTCTCGCTCGGCTCTCGCACCGATCTTCTTCCGACCGTTCCCGAACGTACTCCCGACCGTGTCCGCCTTCACTCAACACTACCCATATTGAAAATACGATTCCCACGATGCGAGAGTGCCCCTTGTACCAAATATTCAAAATACGAGATGCCCCTTGTACCAAATATACCCACCTAAGTATTTACAAATTATATTTACGAATTACCAAGGCACCATTACACGTCTCTGTAGTACAAAGGCTAGAAGTTTTCTCGATTTTTATTGCAACGAGCCTCGTGGTGTAGTGGTTAAGGCGATGGACTAGAACGCTAGCGGTCCCCGGATCGAATCCCCGTAGGTGCGAAAATTACTAGGATAGGAATAGGTCCCAAATAGGTAGGTAGGGTGAAGGAGAGAAAGGAGGTAATAGGGAGGAGAGGAGAGGAGGAGGAGAAAAGAGATAAAAGGAGAAAATATAAAAAATAATTTTCTTGTGTTTCTGCTATTTCCGCCAGATGTCTCTGCGCCGCTACTACTAATTCCACCATTACCTACTAGATGTCTCCCACTGTTTCATTTAGTTAGTCCCCGCCCTAAACCCCTCCTTCCCGGGCGGGTCCCGATAGCGAGTATGGGAGGAGCCTATTTGGCACCCGATATTTGGGTTTTCCCAAGTTTTTGACCGCTATTGCGCTAATTATAAAAGAAGAGATTGAAGACTGTCTCGCAAACCCTTCCAATTGGGCAGCTTAAGGAAACATGGGATGAGAATAAGAACCTTCAGCAGACAACGTTCGGGGACCAATGAAATCGTTAATAGCGTCCGTAGCATCTCGTGCCTCACCTCTCCAGAAAAAGCATTGTTAGCACGAACGGTGACATCAGCTGCTTCCAAACCGTGACGTCACATACGTGCTCACAGCATTACGAAGCATCTCCCCGAACGGGCAAAGCTCGCTTTTAGCGCTGAAAGCGAGTTCCCCGAATGCAGCCATACAGTAATCAAACGGGGGGGGGGGGGGGGGGGGAGAACCTAACTACATAACTTGGAGAGCATGCACGTATAGAACTATTGGCAGCCTTTGCAGGAAGGGCCAATGAGAAGCACGGTAATCATCAGTCAATATTTTATAATCATGCTTACCTACAGTTTCTTTCTTGTGCGTTATTAATAAAGTCCGACAACCCATACGAGCTGCAGACGCACAAGCCTCCGTTCCAGCATGTCCTCCTCCAACTACTATCACATCAAATCCTGGATTTGCATCTTGACAGTATCTGCGCGTATTTTTACTAACACAAAGAAAAGTCTTCCATCGACTCCAAGATCGCAAACAAAGCGTCATTGTCGAGGGCATACAACGCGTCATACTCTGGTACCGGCTTCACGCCGGAATATTCCAGAGCAAACAAGCTGCACTTTAAACATGGACGCGATACGTTACCGTACTTATTCCCATCAATAATACATAATTTCAACATTTCTTAGACGACTGATAACACTAATCACTTTAACGGAAAGTTTGATTTTTGGCTGTTCCATGCCTGCAATGCTAACACACAGTGTAACGCTGACTCGCCAGACGCCCGAGGAAGAATGAACAACCACAGAACAGAAACTTTGAACAACGGAATAGCTTGGAACTAGCATCAGTGTCATCAGTGTTGCCAACGAAACCATTTTGTGCTAGGAGCCTCAGATCAGTAACAACATAAAATTTAGACGAAATAATGAGATTACATTTAAAATACAGAGACAACAATATTTATAACAAAATAATTTTCGGCTTAGGAGTTTAGGTATGTTTACACTACTCAGCTACCTTGGTTGGTATTTAATATACATAAAAAAGAAGTATTGCCGAAAAACAAAATATTAATTTAGGGGATTTTAGGGAACAATGTTTTTGAGTTGGCGACACTGAAACAGAAGATTCCGAAAATGGCATTGGATTGTATATTATATTTTAACAATAGTTTTCAGTATTTTATACTAATATGCATTTGCCATAAGTTTGTCTGAATTTCTAAAATAATATAAAATTAATCTATACACGTGAGTAAGCTTTATTTTCACCAGAGAAAGATCTGGCTGACTGAAAATCCATAATAGGCCTACTATAGATGCATTTTTTATTGTCAAAAAATTGGTATTTACTTTCAATTTTGCATACTTTTATTGTTATCCTTTTCTATTTGTCAGCTGTGGTAAGATTAACCTTTTTACAAATTTTTTACTGGCAATATAATTATTGACTTTTGTCCATGCATATATATATATTCAGAAAGAAAGAAAGAAAAAAAAAAGACTGACAATAAAGAGTTATATTTAGAAAATATCTTAACGAAATCTTTTTACTGTTAACCGATCTTACTTTGACCCTAAAATCCATTTTTAAAGTTTTAAAAATCTGTTTCTTTTGAAAATTTGGGAAAAGACAAATTTAAGGCGCACACTGGCAAAGCTCTGCCCACCGGCTCATTTCCCCTGCTTTTCATGGCTTCCCAGCTAATCCGTGCACTGCTATCTACTTCCTATTGTCCTGCGAAGAGTTTTAGACTTGAATGGTATGCCACCTACAATATGACAATTAATGCAGTGAAAGCGACCCTTGCACCAAAACAGCTCTTTTCAGAGCCAACATATATCATAGGCCTATGTTGATAACCATATCAACTATCTGTCCAAAAAACTCAGTAAACTTTGTTTCACAATCAAGTTAGTTAAACCCAGAATAAGCACACACATATCCAGAATCATGTAGCCTACCTTACTTATTTCCAGCCACTGCTGTGCTATAGAACAAGATCCCTTAAATTCTATGCAGATGACAATAACTTCTCTTGTTAATGCACATTGTGCGAATTTCCATTAAATTATGATAATAATAATAATATTTATTCAGCCGTTCACATACCAAGTATCAATAGGCTAAGTCATTATTTACAAATATTAGGTTGGCATAAATCAAATCAATGAGTCATTTAGTAAAAAAAAAACAAAAAAACAAAAAAAAAAAAAACATGTACATTGAAATAACTAAAATATAAATAAAATTAAGTAATCATAATTGGCATTCATAGTATTCATTTATATTATAAAATGGGTTGGCAATTAGCCTACTCTTGATAAAGTTTATAAACCTAGATTTGGGGAGAGTTTTGACACATACCGGCAAGTGATTAAAAAGTCTGATCCCAGCAGCTGGAAAACACTTCATAGTTTTGTCATGGTCATGGACTTGTGCAGTTGTCGGCAGGCCTGGATATTGATCCTTAATGGTTACCAGGCATTGGAAAATATACACATTTACAGCCGTAAGAATGCCTAGATCAATAAATAGTGGCTTGCAATGATCAAGATAACCAGCACCCGCAAGAAGGCGTACAGCCTTCTTCTGTAACAACAGGATCCTATGTATACCCATAGAGTGTCCCCACAATCTGATACCATGTGTAATATGTGCATGAAAGAAAGCAAAATATGCCATCCTTACAAACCGACCGGGCAACTCGTGTTTGAGCCTTCTTAACAAATACATCACTTTACTCAACTTAGTACAGACACTATCAATATGATCAATCCACGTAAGTTTGGGATCGAGATTAATGCCCAGTAACTTGACAACACTGTTGGCGTTAGATCCCATATGCTGTAGGCTGAATGTCATGGCCTGCGTTTTTCCTTCATTGAGGGAAAGCCTATTTTTCTTAAACCATTCAGATGCTGCATCAAAAAGTTCGTATACACAGGTCTCTGCGAAAGTTGAATCTTCATCGGATGCAAAGAGTGTAGAGTCGTCGGCAAATAAAATTACATTGCCATATGCGTTGTAAAACAGGTCATTGATGGCAACAATAAAGAGGAGCGGCCCCAGCATACTACCTTGGGGCACTCCGTGAGTAACCTTTTGTTTCATGGAGGTGACTCCATTCCAAGACACAATCTGCTATCTATCCGACAGATAGGACTCCATCAACCTAAGTGCATTAACTCCTAACCCATACTTGCTTAGTTTAGCAAGCAGGATCCGATGAGAAACACAGTCAAACGCATGGGAGAGATCACATAGCAGCACAGAAGTGGACTGTCTGGCTTCAAAAGCACACATTATATGGTATCTTACTATGGGGAAATGCAAGAGACGTACAGATAATCTTCAAATTACAGAAAAAAGCAGTTAGATCAATCATGAACTTATCCAATACCACAAGTTGCAGAGAATACTTTAAACTAATTAATATTTTGCCCCTACCTTGCATATCATTTATGACGTCATAGTCCAGATCAAGAAGTCATTAAGCAAAATGAAAACAAATGCCCATCTTCATTCATTTAATACTAGGAACAAATCAAATCTCTTCATTTCAAGCCACAATACCTCACTTTATGAACAAAGCTTCAAACATAAGGACCCATACTGTACAACAAATTGCCAAAAAGCGTGAAAAATGTACACTCAGTTAGAGAATTTAAAGTAACTTCTCGCAAATACATAATGGACAATGCCTTCTACTCAGTACAAGAATACATGACTCATCAAGAAAACTTACCTTAATTGTAAATATTGCCATTAATAGATTATGTTTAGATTTAAGGAAACTTGACGAGTCACCAGTTTATGACATATGTAAACGTTATGTGACAATAAAGCATTACCTTATGAGCCAACACCTTGGCTCAGCATTACCTTATCTTATCTAACAGAATTATAAGAAATGACCCTTGCACCACAGTATAGTATACTAGTATAATTAAAAAAATGGCTTATTCAACTATGTCCTTATTCCCTAGACGATATAGCCTAAGAGAACTATATCAATAATTATAAGTATACTGATACAAATGATCTTGTATCTCTAAGATTGTATGTAGATGTAGATATCTTGTCCTGTAGATCCTGTGTTGAGCGGGGCTCAACGATATAGAACACGTCAGATCAAAAAATACATGCATGTTATAACAATAATATAGGCCTACAGAAACTGCAAGCTGCCAAATTTATCCAAGCTGGAAATATTCCTCCAAATTGTAGAAGGTGTGAGTTATTAAAAATTCCTTGACAGCTGTTTTGAAAGGTTTGCTCTTTCTTTGAATGCATAATAATTTAATGTTGTTTGGAAGCTTGTTATATATCTGTACTGCAGAATAATAAGCACCCTTCTGAAAGAGTTTTAACGAGTTATTTGGTCTGTGTAGATCATTCATGTTTCTGATAGTACGTCCATGTACACTAAAATTAGTTTGAAATTTATCATTATTATTCACTACATAACACATAACAGAGTATATATACTCCCCTGTAAGAGTGAGGACTTTTAATTTTTCACACTATGTTTTTTTTTGTTTTTTTCAGTTCTTAATTTACTATATAATTTTTGTTACTTTTATTGTTATTGTTATCCTATGCCAGTACTGCTGGTCTACAGGATTGCTAAATAGATAAATAACAGTAGCGAAGCTCCATACAGTTTTTTTTCCAACCAGCGCGACTGCAGCGCTCGCAGCGGTGAGCAAGAGCCAAGACAATCTGTTACATTGTTTCTTATGAAAAATGTCAACAATATCTTATGGAAATGCTTGTGGTGCTATAAACTGCACCAACAACCAAAGGAATTCTCCCGGTTTATCTTTCTTCAGGTTCCCTAGAGATCCTGAGAGGTAAGCAAAAACAGTTATTTGTGAAATTAAATTGCAAATTTGTGATTATCATGCTTGCATCCATACTAGTGTATTTACTCCTATTTCTTTTACTTTTAGGAGCAGAAAATGGCTTGTAAATGTTAGAAGAAGCGACCTTTTAAAAAAAGATGTAAATTATTTGTATAATAATATAAAATTGTGTTCTCTTCACTTTGAAGACAACCAATTTACGAACTGTGAAAAGAAGAGACTTTTGTGGAGTGCAGTACCTACTGTTTTTGATGTGCCAAACAAACCACCACAGGTAACATTAAAAAGGAAAGTGCCAGCAAAAATTGACACGTCTGCGATTAAAAGATTTGCCGTAGGGATGTAGCTTATATGGTGGACGGAAACCGGTGTGATCCTTTATAAGATAGGCTATACAATAGCATCGATATTGAAACTACAACTTCTTTATATTCCCATAAAGTCTATGACTTGATGAGTTCACCAGTATGCCTTTCTGGTAACAATCTCGTTCTAGTAATTTTAAAAATAAGAAGAAATACAGTCAATTATTTGTATCTTTCCAATGCTGGAAATGGCTGTTTGCTAGTTGCCTCTTGCTGGTCGCTTGGGGTGCTAGTGTCACACCGATCTGTCAAAAGGATGCATTTTCCTTTCATTAGAGCTTCGCCACTGTTATACTATACTGTGCTTGCACCAAAACGGCTATTTCTCATGTACTATAACAGCCATTTCATAATTACGGGTGGGACATTCTAGCAAATTATAAAAACTATTTTTGTTTATTACATATCATAAATAATAAACTAGAATTGGTTCTTCACATTCTGTAAAATTTACAATGCCTTCTCCTCCACACTACATGCATAGCATTATTTAAAATTTATTTTAAATATTTTAAATTTGTTTCTCAAAATCTGTTACGGGTGGGACATAATTTGGACACTGATTTTAATGATGCAAAACAAAAGTTCATTTTCTGTTATGCTATTACTGTTAGGGTCTTAATGTTGTTATTAATGAAGGTATGAGGGATTAAATTATTTAATTATTTTGTATGTATGCATTGTATTTTTGGCATGGACATTGTAATTGGGTTTTATACCTGTAATGTTCATTATCTAATATATAAAATCGAAAGTGTGTATGTATGTTTGTTCCTTATACAAATCTACATTTCTTTACCAATTGACACGAAATTTTGCACACATACCCAGTTAAGCCCGGGAAGTATAGCTGTCAACATTAAAATTGAAACAAATCAGTCCTTCCCTTGAAAATTATATAATTTCTGTGAATATTCTACTGAAAAAAAGAATGTTGTTCAGTTCACATGGCAACAGTGAATTGTTTACTGTGATTACATAGGGCCTTGGCAACTATATAGCCTAATGCTGGACTTTAACGAATTATGATTCCATCGATGTAATATATTGGGGAAAATAATTACTGAAAATGAAATCCACGAAAATAAAGCACAGTGTGATGTAGTCACATAACTTTCTCTACCCTCGACATAAGAAATATTTACTCACTTCACATTTTGATGTAGAATAAGAGGGACAACTTAAGTGTGTGAGTATGCTATATCAAGAGTCTGTAAATAATCCTTTCCGCTGATAAGTTATCCATACCTGTAGGCTTTGTATTAGTTGAGAAATAGGGATGTTTATCATAGGCCCTAAGCATGGGATGAATAGAATAGAATAGAATAGAATAGAATAGAATAGAATTTATAATATGGAACATTTTCAGTCCTATGCTCGCAGTATATCATGTCCTGGGTTTTAGGGGAGGAAAGTATGAAAGTGATACTGCATTTCTATTTTATTTCAGGCCCGAAACATGAGAACATGAGAATGAGAAATAACATTTTCCGTCAAGTCAATACAATCTTATGTAATTTATGTTTCTTCTTATTTCAATCCTTCCCAGGCATGATGTGTAGAAGCAACGGAATGCAGCATTCAACATCCTCTATGAACCATAAAAAGCTATAGGCCTATCTAGCGTTTTCTGAGGGAATCGTTTGAGTGTGATAAATCTTTTTCAAGTTTTACATAGCCTACATAAAGTCCTCCATAAGTTAATTTCAAATTAAAAAAATACAAAGCCCGGGCGACGCCGGGCCTTTTCAGCTAGTTATTAAATAAAATAAAATAAATACAAATTACAAACTGTTTCCAGGTTGTCAGAACATTTATTTAACTCATCAATAATAATTTAACAAAACTATCACTGTTACGGGTGGGACAGAAATTCCCTTGTTTGTTATTTTACATAGTAGGCCTAATTAACCACACATATTTTTTTAAGTTAATCTTATACCAAATTGTACATTAAGATGTATATTTTCTCAAATGAAAATGGACATAGCTGATTACTCTTGACTACTTGGTATTAGCCTAGAGAGTGCTAAAATCATGCTAAGAATGGCAAAAAAAAAAAAAAAAAAAAGTACGGTAACTCAGCGCAATAAATAAGTAGGCTAAACCGACAGATTTTACTCATGAAACCACTTCAGATACACCTAAGTCCTTAATATTCAGAGAATTTGAGGTTTTAAACTTATTTTTGACCACCCAATTACAATAATTTTATAACTTCTCTCTTTGAGGGAAAAATTCCCATATTTTATGAAATGGCTGATAATGCTTTCTAAACTTGAATAGTTGAATTTTCCTTTCACCGCTCAGCAATCGCTTGTAGGTGTAGTGGTTAGGGCTGCTGGTTACAGTCCTAGTGGTCACGAGTTCGTATACCGGTCAATCCAAAATTTACTGTTAGGGATAGGTCCAAAATAGGTATGTAGGGTGAGCAGAAGGTGAGAGAAAGGGAGGAATAGAGAGGAAAAGGAAGAGAATAAAAGAAAAATATTTACAAAAATTTTCCCCCAGTTTCACCTTTTGCATAATAGATGACGTTGCTAGTAATTAAAATAGTGAGACATCTAGGAGGCGCCATTTGAACCCTAAACCCCTCCTACCCAGGCGGGTCCAATTAGAGAGTTGATGGGAGGAGCCTAGAGCATGACCTAAAATTGTTTTTTCCCTAAATTTTTATTAATAAACTCTAAATTCCACATAGTCTATATGAGCTTGGATCCATGACAGAAAATTACAGTAATATTGATAAATATCCACAATGTGCGCTATTGTAGAATCTGCTACACCTTGGCCCTCACTCCAATCTCCGCTGCTTGTTGCCATGGCGACAGCCTGCTTCTCCTACCTTCCTCTAGCCGGGCATGCTTTCATTCCCTTGGCCTTAAACCGTTTCCCTTGCAAGCTGCTCAATGCTCAATGCTGGTTATCTTCACTGTAATATTGTACCAATATAAAAACCACCCTTGCACCAAAACAGCTCTTTTCAGAGCCAACACAATATTTTGCAACTTTAAAAAAATGACCACTGCATGAAAGCGGCTATTTCACATGTATTAAAGCTCTCTAAACTTAAATAGATGAATTTTCCCTTCACCGCTGAGCAATCACTTTTGTTGTATTGGTTAAGGCTGTTAGGTATGATGCTAGTGGTTCTGGGTTCGTATATTGGTCGATGTTTAAAATTTACAGTTAGAAATAGGTCCCAAATTATAGGTATACTTGGATTCAGGGTAGGAACATAGTATAGGAGATGTACCTGCAATTCAACGTTGCAATACACAACCGCTGTCTCATTCACTCCCTTTCATTCTGTAGACAAGGAATGGGGAGAGCCGGCAACTGGCACTCAGGCAGGTTGTCGGCTCTCCACATTCCTTGTCTACAGAATGAAAGGGAGTGAGTGAGACAGCGGTTGTGTATTGCAACGTTGAGTTGCAGGTACATCTCCTACACTATGTTCCTACCCTGAATCCAAGTATAGTGTACTGTGAAGAGGAGGTGAGCAAAAGGGAGGAAAAGGAAAAGAAAGGAGAAATTTTAATGTCGATGGCGTTACTTCTCGGGCTTAACTGGGTATGTGTACAAAATTTTGTGCAAATTGGTCAAGAAATGTAGATTTGTATAGGGAACATACATACCCACATACATACATACACACTTTCCATTTGGCTTGGTTGCAAGACTCACACTTCTTTTTGTTTTTATTTGTTTTGTTATGAAAACATGTGAAAGCAGAACTCTCAAACTGTGAATATGTCGTACTTCTTTTGTCACACTTCAATGCTTTTAATCTTTTTTTGTTTGTTATGTAAACAATTGACAGCAGAAAACTCTAACCCTGCCTCATTTCACATTTCCGTGGATTTTTTAAAAATTTTCTTTCAGACAAACCTTGTCCTGACAATTACAAACACAAAAAAAAAAAAAAAAAAAAAAAAAAAAAAAAAAAAAAAAAAAAAATAATAATAATAATAATAATAATAATAATAATAATAAAATAAAATAAAAAATCAGCCAAGTCAGTCGAGCCGTTCTCAAGTGATGCTCCGTCATACATTTTTGGAATTCATTTTTATTAATATAGATTGTGTTAGGAACAGTAGTAGTTCTGGTGAAGTAGGTAAAGAATGGCTATGTGCATGAATTTTCATTGTTTTACTGAGAATGGTGCTTTATGGATTGATTGCTTGCAGGACATGACTGATGGCATCAAGCAAGAGATGGAGTTTGTTGATGGAGATGGGAAATTTACATGCAGCATTGATATAAAAGAAGAATCAGATCCTCTTCAGACTCTAGGAACAGAAGTACAAGTGAGTTTTTCCCCCAATATTTTAGTTGCCACTAAAAGTTTGCAAAACATCAAGAAAACCAACCTTATTTTCCCCTGTACAAAAATGAATATACAAGGTGCGGCATTTATCTTTTCCCACTTTCAAAACCATGTAACTCATTTATTTAACAAAGAAATAAGCTACATAGAACATTTTTAAATGTCTTACAGTCTTGGATTTGCAATTCTGAGCTTACTTTTTTAATATGATGTCTTTGTCTTTCCATTAATTTCAAGACTGCTGCAATCTCCCTCGTAGACTGGCTATTACGTGACGTGTGGTGTCTTGCGTAACATTTGCAATTTCCTGCTGAATTGCATTTTTAAGACTGTTAACCCTTTCACTGCTGAGATATTGGCAAGCTGACATACCCTCCTTGCTGAGATATTTTCACTGTCACTCTGCGCTAAATCCGAAAAATAAGAAGGCAGTTTTAAAATACGCCAGAATTTCGTCATCACGTAAGAAATGCTTTTCCTTGCTCGTGAAAGCAATGACTGTGTTGAAATTGAATACCATGGCCTTGACGTGATTCCCTGCTTGTCATATGACTCGTGAGTTCATTGGCTTCTTCAGACATCACAACATTGTGCAAGGCCTCACATTTTCGTCTACAGATTGCACCACAGGGCAAGGAAAGCAATGAAATTAATTTCTATCTAACCCCAAGAGATGGCAGGACACTATCCTTTCGTTGAAACCATGTTAAAGCATTCTATTCTACGAGCAATTGTCTTATTCGTAGCACTAACTTCGTGGCAACATTGTGCAAGGCCTCACATTTTCGTCTACAGATTGCACCACAGAGCAGGGAAAGCAATGAAATTAAGTTCTATCTAACTCCAATAGATGGCAGGACACTATCCTTTCGTTAAAACTGTGTCAAAAAAATTCCATGCCTTGTGGAATCGTCTCGTTCATAGCACCAACTTCGCGGGCGGAACAGCTCTGTCGATAACACACGTAAGTGCCATTCTCCGCGACAGAACAGCTCCGTCGATAGCAGTGAAAGGGTTAATGTCAGGGAGGGCATAAGCGAAAACTTTAGTCTTCAGATAGCCCCACAGAAAAAAAACCTGGTGTAGTAAGGTCGGGAGATTTGGAGGGCCATTGGATTCCACCAAACCTGGAAAGAATTCGCCCGGGGAAAGCAGCATGAAGGGTGCCCATTGAAAGATATGCAGTTTGTGCTGCAGCACCATCCTGTTGAAACCACAATCTCTCAATATCCCAGTTACGATGTGTCGATTCTGGTAGGAAGAAAGTTTGGAGCATGTGATTGTAACGTTTAGAGTTGACAGCCACTGAAACACCTTTATCGTTCTCAAAGAAATAAGGGCCAATAATACCCTGCGCTACAATGGCACACCACAACACGACCTTAGGACTGTGAAGTGGCCACTCGTGGATTATTCATGGATTTGCAGGAAATTGCAAATGGCCAGTGTACAAGGGAGATTGCAGCAATGTGTTGAAGTTAATGGAGGGCATCTCAAGGACATCATATTCAAAAAGTAAGACCAGAATTGCAAATCCAAGACTGTAAGACATTTAAAAATGTTCAATGTAGTTTATTTCTTTGTTAAATAAATGTGTTACACGGTTTTGAACATGGGAAACGATAAATGCTGCACCCTGTACTTTTCTAACATTTTGGGAGATGGATGGGGAATAGCCTATTGGTATGTGTTCTGTGGATTCCTAGGGATCTGCAGGAACGATGAAAGGGGTCTGGAAGGAGTATTCTTATTTTCAATATAAATATTAGATGGAAATTTACAGTGAAGTGTTGATATCTGTAGCAAGATTGAGATCGGAAATATACACACTAAACTTCACTAAAAGGTATATTTACCCAGGATGATCATTTCAACGGGTCTTCCCGCCATCATCAGCTGATTCTGGAATCAGCGGGAAGACCCGTTGAAATGATCATCCTGGGTAAATATACCTTTTAGTGAAGTTTAGTGTGTATATTTCCGATCTCAATCTTGCTACAGATTCTTATTTTGTTTAAAAGTTTTCGTAATTTCTATCTCAGTTACCATATTTACCTGAATATAAGCTGTACTTTTTTCGCTATATGAACACAGGATCTATTTCAACCACTAGTAAGTTATGTAGTGGATATTGAAATGAAAGGAGCTGACCTGAGAAGTATCTACAGTCGGTCAAATAAAAAACGTCGGGCGGTATTTGATTAAGTATCACGAACGAGCATATGCGCATGTACAGGAAGACTTAAGGTTAGGTTCACACACGCCTCTTGTCTATCCATGCATTTTCTTGATTATTTAGTCAGTTTTGTTCCAAAACAAACATGTATAGAAGGCTGTGGCTATATGCCTCAAATCCGCCATATTCTTGGTTGCAAATTTTTATAATATTAATAATTAATAGATTCGCGAGGAATATGTTTATTCAAGGAGCATTTTTTTAAAGATTTTATTTTATAATACCGGTACTTCTAGTGCAAAATCAATAACTTACGCTCAACTTCTGCAACCAATCTTAGCATCGAAATACGTGTCCGGCCAGATCAACGTTTGCTATGAAAACTTCCGGTCGCATTATAGTCAAGTTCCCTCCTCTGAGCTGCTCTTTCATAAATATGGAACCTTCTCGCTGCTTCAGAGACCGAAAAATGCAGGTCAATTACAGCCCTAACTACACTTTCTCTCACGTTAGCATTTGTATGTGGCGATGACACAAAGCAAAATGAATTATGACAATGCATTAAGTTGAATATCGTGTGTTGTGCTTTCCGCGATTTTAATTTTTTCCCTCCTTGTTCATATTTTCCCTCCTGCCGCATGGCCTCATATGTTCCGAAAATGACCTGTATTTTGTGTTTTTTATAGGAAACTTGTGAACTAATGCGTCAAAACTTTAATTTTAACAGCATACGAGTCCCGACGTTTTTTATTTGACCGACTGTACATTAACAATTAATAGTAGGTTATTTGTTTGTTTATATCATAGAGAGTGAATAATTTCAAGTACATTATTTTCTAATTATTAATTATTACAGGAAGTTATACTATTTTCTTTTTGTATACAGTGTAACTTTCCCTTTCTTCTAAATCATCTGCTAAAATTTTTTACCTGCTAATTATTTGTTAAAATTTACTTTGTACAATTTTCCCCTTTTTGTAAATAGCCTACACTGACCGGCAAAAAAAAATCCGATCACTGTAAAATTTGTTGTACTTTTAAGATTAAACATAATTTTGATTGGATGTTTATACATTGTTGTTGGTGTGGATGAATTATTATTTTTAATGGATCATTAGCTATAGATACAGCATATCTGCTTTCTTCATATTTTCACTTTATCACCAAACAAAACAAAAAAAACATCGCAATACGGTGATTCCAATATGATTATAAGCACTAGCTTGTCGTACACATTGCTAGGTGTTTCATTGTTGTATTGCGTCATTTCCTTCCAAACTGAACGGAAACTGTCTTCCTTCGCATCGAAGTAATTCTGTCAGTAAGTTTAGTTGAAATTATGCCTCTCAGTCTCGAAGACGTTGTCAAAGCTATTGCTCTAATTGATGATGGATGCAGCCTCCGTTATGCCCCTGCAACCTTAAGCCGCGTTCACACCTGTGCGCCTTGCGCCTAGTTGCCGTGCCTCTCCAGTGCATCTGCGCATGCAACGGTGCAAGCTCATGCATGCACCTAGTCTCTTGCGGCTCCATTATTGTAGGCACATACCTCTTTCTGTTCACACCTGCTAGAAGTGCGCAGATGAAATGTCCGCTTTGGATTTAGGTGCCGTAGCTGCTGCTGCTGCAGCTGTTGTTATTTTGCGACAAAGACGAAAACGTAAGAAGAAAATTCAATTGTATTGTAATCACAAAGTTGGCAATGTAGTTGACCTTTCACAAAAATATGAAAGTCAAACAGCAGTAAAATTGGTCATGGCAATCAATCTTTCATTTCCAGAATATCGTTCGAAAATGTACGCAGTAGGAACAACTCTGATCACCAGTAGGTACTATTTCGAACAGTGGCATTTTCAACGAACGAACTGCTTTCTTCCAAATATAATTTGATTTATTATTAATTACCAATAATATGAGCGTAATAATTGTCACATTTTGAATAGGTAGCTGGCAGCATTAGGGCATGTGGTCAGCATGCCGAATCCTACTGCAGTTGTTGATAGCTTACTGAACCGAAGCCGCTACTTCTTTATGAATTAGCTCCTCGGTTGGTGTCACGAGACTGAATGCACCCCGTTCCAGTTGGCCCTACCTCAGAAAAATTTGAGGAGGTACCGGGGTACGAACCCAGACTTGCAGGTCCGTAGTCAGCAACCACTAGACTAGGGGCTAAAGAGGACTTTTGCAGAAAAACACTATTTTTAAATAGATTTTCCAATTAATACAAAAGAAAATAAATAAATGTGAATTAGTGCATTTTAAGAAAAGATGTAATGCAAATAAATTTATACAACGCACTGAAATTAATAATGTAGGCTATATATTGCTTTGTTGTTTGTCTTTGTATAGTGCAGCTATTCATTGCATGGGCAGGCGGCATCAAAGGAATAAACCATTAAGTCAGTGTTTATGTTAACTGATGTAACCAAGTCGGCCTTGGCTTCTGCTTTCCAAAACAAAAGCAACGTTGTTATCATTGACCTCAGTTCTTCCCTCGGTTGAATCAATTCACACGTGTTATTGTTTATTGTAACTATCGCAGGAAATGAAACTTGAGCAGTCTGAAATACTTTGAAATGTATGTATAGAAACAATTTCAGTCAACTTATTTTAGTAGATAGGAAGTTAATTGAGTGAGCATTGAATAATTGTATCATTAAAAAGGGTAAATATCTCAATTGTTTATGCTATTTTTCGAGTGCCAATATAAGGAATAGTTACTTGCTTATTTGGGGGGGGGGGAGAACTAGAATAACTCTGTCAAAATTATAAACAATTTTCGGTGTCATATTAGTGTCCATTATTATGTTTTATGAAGACGGCTAAACTCGTTTGTTTAAAAAGCCTAAAAAGGGCTATTCATTGAAATAATACCACTGCTCTACTCTGCTGGACTCTACGAAAGTATGATCGGAGGCTTTTTATTTTATTTAGCACCGCTTTCGTTGTTCCCAAAGCGTATTTGTCCCTTAGAAACTGTAAGGAATCGCCCCTTTTTGTCCTGTCCTTGTAGTCCGGGGAGCTAGCCATCCACAAACACGGATACGAGCGATAATCCTCCACGAACTCAATATTCTTTTCATTAGACCACTCCGCCATAATGAAAAATCAGAGCAGAGCCTTGGAAGATGCACGACTGTTGCACGTAGCTCCCCGTTTCAAATGGGGATCTACTTGCGCCTACGTCCACTGGCGCAAGGAGGTCCGTGCGCACAGATTCCACGCATGCCTCACCCTGCACCGTTGCATGCCCCGGCTTGCATCTCCACCTGCCAGGCGCAAGCCTCTTGTGCGCATGTAACGTTGCACAGGTGTGAACGCGGCTTTAGGCTCACCATTCACCACTTTGCAAGAGGAAAAATGGGGAATTAAGTGTGAAATGTGTCATTACATTTTAATATTAAAAACGTATACAATTGCAGTAATTTTATTTCAAGCACTAGGCCTACTACATGATTTTTATTTAAATTTAATTTTTAAAAATTTCTTTAAGTGATCGGTTTTTTTTTGCCGGTCAGTGTATTTATTTCTTAAAATGTACTATATACAAATCTCTTTCGGTCAATAGTCAATTCTTAATAGGCTATAAAGAGTTTTCATAGAAATCTAATTCTAAAATCTGTACATTTTTTTGTTATCACTGTCTGTTTACATAAAATTTATCAGTCAATGGCATGTAAATTACTAATACGCCTGTACAGTGCATTTCACGTACGAGTTAGCCAATCATGCGGGTTTCTGCATCACAGCGGCCACAGCTCTAACTCCTGAGCCATTGGGTGAAATATCTATGCAATTAAAGCAGATACCGGTATAATTATAATTCAGGTTCTCACAATTACAGTTAAAATTACAATGAAAATAATCATGTACCTCATCACAAGAGATGTTGGAAATGTCCTCTTCTTGCATCCACGCAGCACTTGACACCTTTTTTGGAATTTTTTTTCACACACATAAGTTCAGCTTCCGAGTTAGAGATAATTTCTCTTGTTAGTGTCTTTGTTCTTCTAATATATGGGGGTTTGACCTATAAGAACTTAAAGACATTATCACAACAGAAATTAACTTTTGAATTTCCCGGTTCCATAACATAGATAATATTCCTTTAGCTTGCTTAAGAATAAATTGTCTGTTGCCCGTTAAGTAAGTAAGTAAGTAAGTAAGTGTAGGAGACATCTGGCTATGTAGGTGTTGAAATGTGAGTTGTAGTTGTCAAAAAAAAATAAAAAATAAAAATACTTAAATAAATTTAAAAAAAGGAATGAATAAAAAAAATAAAAAATAATAATAATTTAATTGCAAAGTATTTGTTGAGGTCATAAAAAGCTAATTTGGAAATCAGAAAAAAGAAATTTACGAACCATGCCTTCCTGACCTTGCTCAGCGTTATGACATCGAGTTTAGTCATTGGTCAGTGACTGGTCTTTTGTTTGGTTGCAGAAATACTTGACCGAAATCCACATGGAATTTTCTTCTCTCCTTAGGAATATCCATGGAACTTGTGTGTAACATACTTGTGGGGATAATAAAGGACTACACAGACACCTGTATTCCACTTAAATAGAATGTTATTAATATTAAATTGTATTGGAAGTTAACACAGTCAAGTTATATAACATAATAATTATATAAGAGTTGAATTTTATACAAAACTTCACTTGTGGCATAGTTTACCTGTACTGGTTTCAGCGCCTTCTCTATCATTGTCAATAGCTATACTTCAACTGCTGTGGCACCCTCCCTCAGACGTTTTACACACTTTGAGGATTTTTATTCACAAGAAGGGGAACCAACTGATGAACTTCGATATCCCGACCAATGAGGACCTCATCTCAAAGTTTGTACCACGTCTGCGGGAGGGTGCCACGGCAGTTGAAGTATAGGTGTTGACAATGGTGCCAAAACTAGTACAGGTAAACTATATCAAAAGTGAAGTTTTTGTATAAAATTAAACTCTTATATGATTATTATGTTATTAATTCTCCTCCAGCTGAAGTAAGCAGTTTAAATCATTATCCTAATTATAAACTTATGTTGTTTATATTGTATAATTGTTAATATTGTAATACTGAGGCATACAGTACTCATATTTAGGACCCCTGTGGTCAATCATGAAATGAACTGATGCCATTTTGGATAAGTAAAAAAAAAATATATATATGGTGCGTGGAACACCACGCGACAGAAGTGAAACTTCTTTGGCAGCGTTGAGAGTGAAATAGAGGATTACTTATAATTATATTGAATGGAAGAAGGAAATCATCTGAATAAAAAATAAAATAAAAAATTCACTTTTTTGGCATTTTAAATCGAATACGTATAAAACAATAACACAGTTGTGATGAACTAATGCCCTAACTGTCACTGATCGTAGCCACTGTGTTTTTTTACATGTTTGGTTAAGTTTCCGAGAATGTTAGTAGCATGTAAACGATGCTCACGCAATGAGTAGAGCCATCTATAATGGTGAAGGGCTCCCCATGCCACTGGCTCAAAGCAGTAATAGCCCCAAACTCAATGCCTGATACCTTTCCCCCGCACGCTCCCATGGCCCCACTCTTTCGATAACAACTCTAATGCTTCCTACTTACCCCCACTACTTTTGTGATGATTTTGTTCGTAATGCTAGAGCGTAACACAACTTTGAGATAGCTCTCGATTTACTCCTAGCGTGCCTAAAGAAGTTTCACTTCAAAAATATTTTACAAATTAGGTTACCTTTTAGTCGTAGGTAGACAAAATAATGTATAATAAGTTCACAGATTACTGAATGAAATGTAGGTATGAAACCATTACTCTGTATGTTTTCTGCATGATTTGCCCTTCTTTAATGACACTACTTTCATGACGATTTTGTTCGTAATGCTAGAGTGTAACACAATTTTGGGTTAGCTTCAAAAACTGTCTTGAGGCACCACCAGAAACAATAGTCCATGCAGGCTTGGAGATAATGTTAGTCACTGTAGCAAACAATGTTTCAGGGCTCATCTTGGTTTGTGAAAGAAGAGGTAGAGGATGTGGGGTACAATGAAGGAGTGTTTGGTGCGTACATAAAGGAAGAAGTTGATGAGGACGCTGCTACATGTGGCTTTAGCATTGCTTCTCTAGCATCTCAGGTGAGTAGATGTACCTTATCCATTGACCATTAGTTCCATTTCTACTTTCCCTAACGATTACCGTATTTACTCGTGTAATAGAACCCCCCATATAATGGATGCATCCCATTTTTTGCATTAAAAACTAAAAATTCCCACACAGTAGTTGCATCTCATTTTTAACAAAAAATAGTTTCAATAATTTCTGGAGTCATAAATTGGATACCCTGCTTATCTTTGAATTCAAGTTTTTTAAACAACAATGAATGGAAACAGTTATCATTAACACAAGAAATAACTGATTGGGAAATTCAAGAGGTACAGGATGGAAGTTCAGCAGTGGGACATAGTCTGACGATGGGTGGACGGCTAACTAGTAAGTAGTCAATTTAATGAAGTAGAGAGTGTTCTTGAAGATAATGTGTTTAATATTGTTTCACTTCATTGTGCCTTCCCATTCCAAGTGAATTTAACAAGAAATATACTTCACAATATTGTATTAATAAATTAATCAACTCATAATATTAATAAATCGATATTCTTAGGACATCTGCAGTAGCCAGTTGTGATGATAACCTTGTATTTGGACAATGGATAAGAACCAATTGAAATATTCAAGTTAGATAGCGAGTTTTAAGCTGCAGCTGCTGTCGATCGTAATATGTGTGACAGAATCAATATGTACAGTCCAGTTATTCATTGCATGGCCAGGCGGCTTCCTTTTTTAGGAGGAAAAGTTTGCTGACAGTTCAACCCATACTATTTTTACCGCACCAATCAGCTAGTTACCTCAGTTAATCAAAATCTAAGAATGTCATGTGACTAATGCGACAGCTACTCGTCAGCTCCGCGTGTGGAACAAGGGGTTGCAAGATCTACTGTTACAGTAAACAATAGCACGTGTCAATTGATTAAAGCGAGGGAAGAACTGAGGTCATTGATAACAATGAGAGAATATTGCAATGTTGCTTTTGTTTTGGAAAGTGGAAACCAAGACCCAAATTGGTCAGATCAATTAGCATAAAGAAACACAGACTTAATGGTTTATTCCTATGAAGCCACCAGGTCATGGTATGAATAACTGTACTATACATTAGTCGTGCCTTTGGTATCGATATATAATATACTGGGTGTTTCACGAAGTTTTACCGCCAGTAACAGAGCATGTTCCTGACGTTATTTGGAACAACTTTTCCTAATAAAAGTTTTACCTATCTCAAATAATTATGGAGTAATGTAGAAATTCATGAACGTCTTGGTATGAACAGAGCTCAACGTACGTTGTGCGCATGCCCATGTTTTATTGGCATCCAGAGCCATCCTAAGCTGGATAGTTGACTATCATCCATTGTAGAGTAACAGATGACTGTGTGTTCTTACTGATTGTTGTCTGAACATGCTGTTCAAATTTACATCAGTCCTGATAAATTACAGAACGCGACACGTGCCGTTCATACCCATGCGTCAAAGTGCTTGGACGTAGAGGGAGGCATCTTTGAAAGTCTGATGGCAAACTGAGATGAAGGGTGAAATGTACGTTAAGTGTGTGAATTAGACCCATTTTGTTTGTTACTTTCAGTTTCCGTGCTGATTTATTGCCGAATTTATTGCTATTTTGTCACGAATGTTGAAACTTCAAAAGCTTATAACAACGTAACTACAAGTCAGATCACATTTTTGTATTTACATTTTTTGTTCCAGCTATCCTCAAGAATGCACTCAGAAAGTGGCGGTAAAACTTCATGTAACACTCTGTATATATGCTTTCAATTGTTAGCTGGAACATCTTTAGTATGGTTTTTTTTTTCATTAAAATTTGTTCCTTGCATAAAGGACGCACTCTAGTTTTTATTATAGACATCTGAAAAACAAGTCCATCTATTACGCTGGTAAATAGAGTATTGTGGTGTCCTAATAACTGTTTTTCCAACATTAATTTTTACTAGATTTTACTAGATTCTGTATGGTTTTGAAGAGTACAGGTCCTTGGCAGGAAACAGATGTGTGGAGGCAAAAGATATCACATCATAAGTCCACCACCCAATATGAATCAGGCTTGTCTAGTGAGAACGCCCTAGCCAGAATAATATGTGAATTATGTGTTTAACAAGCAATTATATTAAGTTTGTCACAACAAGTTTCTGTATAACTTCATCTGTTGAAATTTCCCTGCCCTATGCTTTGTTCAGCGAATGTTGAAGGCGACCAATAGGGACGAAGGGTATCAGGTGGTGGCACATGGTTTTGAAGAGGCTTGTAGCTTATAGACATGTAGTTACAAAATGGAACAGACATTACATAAAAGTAATAGAATTTCACAATTTTTCTGTTAAGTGCCAGAATGGTACTTTCTGAGATTGTGTGGTGGATGGGAAAATGATTGTCCATCTGTCTGTCTTTCTGTCTGTTCATCTGTCCATGTGTCGATAACTCAAATACGCTTTATCAGATTGTCATGAAACTTGGTATATAACATCCATGGGAAGAAGCCTATTGATATTGGACTAAATTGGTTGGCTGGTGCCGGAGTAATGCCCAATTTAGTGCTTATTTCATGGTAATATATTAGAATTTATGAAATTCAAATCAGTTCTCATGATAACATATTGTTTCACAGTGTTAATATACGGCTTTGTAAGTTGCAATACAGTTAGCTTTGACAAATAACACTACCCACATGTTTTCACATATTCTTATCAAACTTTAGATCTTTGTTCTTCCGTAAGCCCTGCTTAATGAATTGGTCTGGAGCTTAACTCGGAAATTTATAACAAAAATAACTTATTTTTTGTATATCATAATTGCAATTATCACTGATTAAACAAAAGCATTCTGGCACTTTGTTACATCATTTTTCAGGGGGGATTCCCCTCCTGTTGGGTACAGTTTTGCTTGTGAGTTATCTGGAGTGATTCTGAATTATACCTATTATATTATAAGTTACTAGCAGGTACCTGTGGCTTTGCCTCCAATTATTAAATCAACAACTAGATGCTTTTTAAATAATTAATGCATAATATTTATTAACGCTGACATAGTTTTTACATCAACTGCTTGAATTACCTGATTTCATTTATAATTGCATTGTTAAATAGTAAATAAATACCCTATATTTCCACAGATAAGACAACCTTCAGAGAAAATGTATAAATTTTTGTCCAAATTTTAGCATTGTATGACAAACATCTCCGCTTCTCTGTCATTTATTGAGATGTAGGAAAACATGGAAATCACTGGTAGCGAGGTCCGGGCTGTAGGGAGGATGTTGAAACATCTCCTAGCCGAACTGTTGCAGGAGACTTGCAGGGAGTTGTTGAAGCCTCCGCCCTACAGCTTCGACCTCGCTCCCAGTGTTTTTCTTCTTTTCTTACCCCTCAAGAAATGACAGTGAATGACAGAGAATGGTAGAGATTGACGGAAACGAAAGGTTATGACACAATGGTTCAAATCCTAGGCGGCAGACTTCTACAACAAAGCTATTCAAAAGTTGCTTCCACAGTATGCCAAATATCTCAATTCCGGTGACGAATATGTTGAAAAATAGCTAACGCTTGCGCATCAGATCAAACCAAACTGCAAAAGTTGGGCTGGGAGGTGTTTACCCAGACCTCGCTCCCAGTGATTTCCATCTTTCCCTACACCTCACGAAATAACAAAGAATGACAGAGAGGCGAAGGTGGTTATCACAGAGTAATTTAAATCCCTGGTGGCAGACTTCTACGACACAGGTATTCAAAAGTTGTTTCCATGGTATGACAAACATTTCAATTCCAGTGGTGAATATGTTGAAAAATAGATGGACACTGGCTGGGTCTGTTGCAATAACTATTTATTATTCGCACACTTTATCTTGAGCTCAACACTCCATAATGCTGAAAACCGTCCATATAAAGAAGGCCTCACTCGAAAAAATGAAGAACGCGACCCGTCCCCAGTATTGCCATACCCAAAAACTTCCCGTTGAGGCATTCTTGAGCTACCGTCAATTTTTTTTTATTTGTTTACATCATATTATTCTGAAAATGACAGAATAAATCCAGGGATATTAGAAAAACAGTACTGGTGTTGTGGAAATGGTCGATATAAGTGACAACGAAGTTAAAAATAACGATTCTTTAAACCAAGAAGTATCGGAAATCAGCGAAATAATAAACCAAATAAATAAAATGGAAGGAAAAGCAATTTAATGTGTTTTAAGCTGAATCTGTTGTTGGAGAAAAGAACAAGTCAAGTTTTATTGTTTCGTTGTATTAATTGTGTTGTATTAATTACCTACAAACTTTCGCGAAAGGTATTTAGTTAAATTGCATCAATTCAGGCATGTGAAAGTGCGTATTCAAGTAGGCCTACATGTACAATGCTACGACTTTTAAACAATTTTCTATATTCTGAAGACCGGGAGAGAAATTGTCTAAATAGGCCTAAATATATTACTTTATTCATTTCTCCAGTGATATATTCTACTATAATATCTGAATCAATATAAAATCTTTAGTTTGGTAGCGAGAGTTGAAAGTGCTACAAATTCAGTTCCATTGTGTACCAGCATAAAACTACACATGTTATATTTTCTGGTAATTGGCAACCCTTCAGAAACAACGTCAATTTCAACACACCACCTTCTGCAATAGTCAGTCTCGTATACTGCATGCAAAATCAGCTCCCCTCACCCCACATTTTTTTGGCTCAAGATAAAGTGTGAGCATTATACTTGAAATTGTGTTTTGTTTTGGAAACTTACTTTATGGAGAGCCCTCATACATGCAGAAATCTAAAGGCTACCAATTTGACCTCTCTGCAATAAAGTAGCAAAAGAAGAGCTAAGTAAGATGCAAAACTAATCCAGAATCAAAAGCAGAAATGCGCATCAGATCAAACCAATGGTAATTCAAAGTGTGGTTATTGGAATGGGCTCTTCAGCGAGGACCACGATGGAGAAATGGGGTTGTGTTGCAATGAATGTGGTAGCTGATGTCATAAAAATATGTGGTTTTGTGCACCAAAAGTGTTTATAAACGACATTTTAGATAAGTGGCCATATTACAAGACTGTCCTTTAAAACAGCCAATTCTGCCTTGTTTAGTATAAAGTATACTATACCTAAATAAACTTTGTGATACAGTCCTACATAGTATTTTTGTTACGTACCTTCAATTCTCACTTGAACTGGTCTTTGTACTCTAATTCATGTTTGTGAATTAGTCAAAAATAAATCGTGGTCGTATTGCAAGACTATATGCCTTTTTTATTTTTCCGATTTTACAATGTAGCCTACTTCAATTTACATTTTCCGGTAACCCAAGATTACACATATAATATAATTTTCTTTCTCCATTTATGTCTATCTGTCCATAAATTCTCTTGAATATTTTTTCTTCTAATTGATGCCTGAATTCCTTGTGTCCATGTGGTCGGCGATCTCCCTCGTTTCTTCCTTCCGCCGAGGTAGTCTCTCCTCTGACTTCCTTTTTCTATGTGAATGCCATAAAGAGCTATTTTTCTTCTACAAAATCAGTGATTGAATTTGTGACATCCATTTTCTCCCTGATGATTTCATGTGTGAGTCTTTCTTGTCTAGATATCCCTGCATTGCCTCCAAAAGTCCATCTCAGTTGCCATTAATCTTTCTATCAATTGGGATTTAACTGTTCATACTTCTGATCCATATGTCGTAATGCTTCTGATAATTGTGTTAAAGATTTTCCTTTTATTTCCTTTCTAATCCGTTGATCCCTCAGAAACCCATTTAATGTTCCAGTAGCAAGCTTTCCAGCATTTATTCTTGAACTAATTTCTTTATCTTATATCTATATACCTTATGTGCTCACTAATGTAATACATATTCAATGAACCAAGTAAATTTTGAATTGGCAGGTACATCTATATGAAAAAATTGATTACATAATTATTTTTCAACTAAATTCAGAGTAATCTGATTATGGAGGTGTTAATGTAAATTTATTTTTGCTACAGCACAGGCCTATTTGAATTTAGGACAGTTAATTTATTATACATTTTATTTCAACATAAAATTTAGTTGTATTTTGATGTCCAGTAATTCATATCCTCAATGCACCTTCAGTATAAGTACTGTAGTCCAAAGCAAAGAATTTCCCTGCGGGGTGCACTGCTATTTAGAGGCGATGGTGGAGGAGGACGAGGTGAGGGCTAACATCACCTCTTCCTTCTCTTCTTCTTATTCTTCTTGATGGCCAGCTGGCGTGCACACACCGCAACTTGTAACATAACAGGGAAGTTCTTTCCTTTGGACAACACTAATGTACTTTTCAAATGAGAAGTCTTTTCCTTCACCGCCAATCACGTGTACGGGCTAAAAGACTGCCGCTAGCAATGAGAGTCTTCCCTCCGTCTCGCCGTCTCTGATTGGACCGCGTATCTATGCAGTTGTAGGTCATAGGACTTGTCATCTGCAAAGCACCTTAGGTCACGGAGATTGTGAGATTAATTGCCTTAGCAACCGGGAAAAAAAGAGCATTGAATAACATGGACGAAACTCACTATATGGGTTTTTTTTGAGATGGGGAACTCGAATCTGAGGTTGTTTTTCTCCCTGGCATCACACTTTAATCCTGAAATGTTAATCAAAACCGGAATTTCAGTTTTTAGGTACTTTTCGAAGAAAAATCTACCTATTGCAATGGATACCATGTCATGCATGATTTTCGAAAAATTCTTTCATATCTTTACGTTTCATGCCTCCCTAAGTATGAAACCACCACCTGTTCAAAAAAAAAAAATTTGTGTTATTTATATCTTTACACGATAGCGGCCGTAATTTTGAAGATATTTGAACCAAATTTTATTATGTTATTTCTAGGCCCAATAGTTCGGACAAGTTCGTTAATGAGCAAAATTGGCCCAAGGGGGTGGTCGGGGGAGGGGGTTGAAATTTTAAAACATTTATATTCCGGCCCCTATGAAGTATAGAGGGAAACTTTGTTTGAAAAAATTACAGTACTCCCTATGGAGTTTACAGTGACACCAACGATTCGGGGGTTTTGGGGGTAGGGGTGGGGGATGGAAATTCGAAATTTTTGAAACTACGTCTTGTGGGGTATTGTTGAAAAGCTCTTGATGAGTACTCTACAAATCAATAACTAGTTTCTTGATAGTTCTCATATAAGGCGAGATTTGAATGTTTGAAAAAGTTCTCTTTCCTTGTTTTTGCAGTTATAATTGCGGGTTTGTCATGCCAAGGCTAAAGAAGAAGAGTGCTACGTAGCGACAGTTAATTAAACCAAAAGCACTTCGAAATCTACCTCAGCCTGTAGGCTTGCCTAAAGGGATTTTTAAATTATCAATAGTTTTAATTGTTTATGCATAATTTGGTTAAGGTTCATGAGTCTGTGTTACATTTTAATTGTTTTTTTTTTAATCTTTATGCCTGTAGGGAAGTACAAGATTCATTCTATTTGTTTAATTATTTATATTTGTTATGGAAAAACAATATAATGAAGAATAAAATTATGCAATTCCTGCAATTTATGTAAAAATGATGTCAGTTTTATAAATGTTTTAATTATTTATCGGTTAAATAAATGATTTAAATAAAACTAAATAAATAGATAAATCTATGAGGTGGAGTAAATAATTGTGGGCAAAGCCGCAGGTACATGCTTGTCCTTAAAAATAAAATTTAAAATTTTAACACAACACCACAAGATGTCGCATTTTCTCTAAATAAATCGCTGCAGATATCGATATTTAGTATCGAACAATGCAACTCCTTGGTTGCTGAATTTACTGGCAATCATGACAGTGATTTACAGTTATAGATTAAAGGATAATAAATTACACTTGAAAGTGTAAGAGAGTTTTAATAAAAACAGTACAAAATTGACATTTTCATTAAAACGATGGGACGGCCAAAAAATACAAAAGTAACAGTACTGTCCCATTCAAATCGGTACGTAAGGTCAGCCTAACTTATTATTCCATTTTAACATACTTACCTTCAAAACAAATTTGATGTCAATATTTGCGAGTACACAAGTTTAAAATGGCAGATTGATTGAGTGTCATTGCCTTGCAGATTGCAGAAGAGGAGTCGTCGCATAATGAAGTCGTAGAAAGCCAACAAAATCCTAATTCTACACTTAAACGATTCCAGTGTTCCCAGTGTGACAAATCATTCAGGACGAAAAGCAATTTAAGTAATCACTTATTCCTCCATTCCGGCAAGAAGCCATTTTCTTGTACACAGTGTGACAAGAAATTTGCACAGAAAGGTAATTATAACAAACATATGCTTATCCATGCAGGAAATAAACGATTTTCGTGTGATCAGTGTGACAAGTCGTATTATCAAAGATGTGAACTGAATGCTCATATGCTCTCGCACTCAGGAGATGCGTCGTTCCTGTGCCATATATGTAACAAATCTTTCCAGCACAAGAAATCCTTGTCAAAACACATGCCTTATCATTATGAGGACAGAAGATACCCGTGTGATCAGTGTGAAAAACGGTTTTATCGCAAAAGCGATATGAGGGCTCATTACTTCACGCACGGTGAAGGTAAACCCTTCCGCTGTACTAAATGTGAAAAATCCTTTACAATGAAACATAGTTTGGAGCGGCATGTGGCGACACATTCAAAAGTTAAAAAGTTTGTATGTCCAAAATGTGGGGAACCCTTCACTGAAGCAAGCAAACTTCAAGAGCATTTTGTGATCCATACTGGACTTATATTATACTCATGTAATCAGTGTGAAAAGTCGTTTACTCAGGAGAACAGTTTGAAATTACACCTTCGGGTACATTGCAGGAAAAAAATGTTTGCATGCCTAGAATGCAACAAAATATTTAATGAAAAAAGATGCCTTGTTAGTCACTTGCGTGTTCATATAGGGCTCAAATTTAAATGTGACAAGTGCTCAAAATCATTTGTTCATAAAAACTCTCTTCAGCGTCATTCACAATGTCACATGAAGTAATTGCAATTTGCAACATCTCGTATATATTAATTAATCCTCGACTCACAAGTTGTGGTCTCACAGAACACATGAGAATTTTTGAACTTGCTCTCCAAGGAGGTTTCAAGTGGAGAGCTCCTCTATTCTCACTAACTTTTTCACTGCTACTGATATATAAATGCATCACCTCAAAGTTGTGTGAAAGTAGAGATAAAGGCTTAAAATAGTAATGTTTTGAAATTGGCACCACAGAATAAATTCAGTTTGAAAAATCTAATAAAAACCAACCAGAAAGATAAGGTCCCTCATTACAAAAAAGCTGGAATTTACAAAATTAATTGCAAAGATTGTGGAAAATTTTATGTTGGCCAAACAAAAAGGAATTTAGACACAAGGAGAAAAGAACATTTTAGGAACATTATGAATAAACAAATTGAAAAATCCGCTTTGGCAATGCAGTTCTGGGAAGTAGGCCATGAAATTGAAAATGAAATTGAACTATTAAAACAAGTTGAAAAACCAATAGATCTTATGGTATGGGAAAAAATATTCATTAAAAAGAACCGAGAAAATCTTTTAAACTTGACACTTCAGTTGGCATACATGGAACCTTGATTGACAAGTTCATTCATCCGCCGCCAGAGGGCCAGTCGGAATCGGCTGATGATGGCGGGAAGACCCGTTGAAATGATCATTCTGGGTAAATATACCTTTTTAGTGAAGTTTTGTGTGTATATTTCCGATCTCAATCTTGCTACAGATAAGGATTTTTATCCACGTATTATGACTGTCATTCATAGAAACTTGCTACTCCAACTAACTTAGTTTATTCTTGTATCGTAATATTTACACCCTTGGCGTTACAAAGGTTTTTGCCATAGCATGTACCTCCTACCATTACACACTAATATTAACATAAAAGCCTTTGAGACCCTACATATTATGGCCTTGCTATATGTGCCTTACTTGTGTACAAAGCAAAAGGATTAACACACTTGCTCACTTAGTTCTAGGATTCGTTTTTCCCATTTTCTTTTAACAATGTATAAAAAGTTCTCCATTTCCTTCAAAGTTTTCATATTCTTCGTCGTTATTTCATATATGCTATTACTACGTTAATTCCTAGGAATGTTTTATTCAAAATTTTTTGTCCAATTATCAGTGTGTAAATTTAGCTTTGAAAGGGTTAAATCACAAACCCAATAATGTCTAAAGGTCAGTTGCTTTCTTACTGTTTTGGATTTATATTCTATTGCGGTTTTCCTAGACTTTTTGAAGTGAAGCTTCTTTAGCCGCGCTAGAAGTAAATTGAAAGCTAACCCAAACTTGCGTTACGAACAAAATTGTCACGAAATTAGTGGGGCTGTGACGGAACGGACTGCAGAGAAAACAACTCAATGATTAGGCTTATCCAAAATTTAAAAAATAAAAAAATCTAAAATTGAAAAAATCCAAAAATTAAAACAAGTTTCACTTCTGTCGTGTGGGGTTCCATGCACACTTTTTTTTTTAAAACCAAAGCTGCCACTAGGCAGCGTTGTGGTTTACACTGTAGTTTGCCATTGGTGGTTTTAATGAAATGTCCATTAAAAAAATTCTTACTTATTCATCTATCAAACATACTGCTTGAATTTTAACCTCAATATCTATCACTTCGCACAAGTGTAGTCGCATTTCTCCAGCTACTTATACTCAATCAGATGAGATGAGTTGGTGATTATGAAAATGTGTTGCCAAGGTCAAGGAGGGACTTGAATTCTTACTTACTAACCAGATCATGGCTCCAATTTGCTCTGAAGTATGCTGGATATCCAACCAACACCTGACAAAAATGATTTGAACATTTTGTAATTCACTGTGATTTTGTAGACTTTTGCCACTATTAAAGTTTCATTAGCACCTGTGGACATGACTCTTTTGTTTCCTCGCTTCTGATCTACCGCAATCCACTCACATTTAGTATAATATAGAGTTATTCAAAAGTAAAGAGCAAATTTCACAAATTTATTTCTCACGAACCACACATGATAGAAACACAATTCCAACACCACTGGACTGAGGACGTTTCAAAGTTTGGCACGTTCAATATGAGCACCATGAGTGGCACAACCAATGTCACAGTGGTAGCTCAGTTCTTGCCACACACGAATCAGCTGGTCCCTCGTTTTGGAGTTCACCGCCTCAACAGTTAACTGTCACAGTTCCAGAAGAGAAGCAGGCAGTGGTGGGACAAACACACAGTTTTTCACGTATCCCCACAGATAGAAATCACAGGGAGTAAGGTCCGGTGACCTAGGCAGCCACGGAAGAAGAACACGGTCTTGTTGTCCACCTCTGCCAATCCAGCGTCCTGGAAGGGTGTTGTTCAGGTAACATCGGACCTCAGTGTGGAAGTGTGATAGGGTGTCGTCTTGCATGAAAATGAAGTCATGCAAATCATCATGCAATTGGGGAAGCAGCCAGTTTCCGAGCATGTCGAGGTAAATGGGTCCTGTAACTGTGCACTCCATGAAAAAGTATGGTCCATAAACTTTGCAGACAGAAATGGGACAGAAGACATGAGCTTCGACGAGTCATGTTGATGTTCAACGGCGACCTTAGGAGCTTCAGTGCACATTATGGCAATCAGTGATGGGAAGTAATTGCGTAAAAGTAATCGGATTACAGTAACAATTCCTTTCTTGGTCCCATTTACTTGTAATCAATACTTTTAAAAAAATGTAATTTCTACTTGTAATTTACTACTGGAAATAAAATTGTAATTGTTACAGTTTAGTAGTCGTTAGTATTAGTATGATTCTCACTTGCTATATCGTCATCAGTACTGTTTTTGCAACTAATATCCAAATTAGAGTTAATATTAACAAAAAGTTACTCAATGTTTCCGAAAATGTTCTCATTGATATGTTTTTTAGTTTGTTCATTAATAATTTGGGCTTGTGCCCAAAACAAACCAAAAACAAGGAATTTTTAGGTAGGCCTACTGCCATTTTGTAATGTAATTGTAATTTTACAGACTACTTTTTGAAAAAGTAATTTGTAATTGTAATTAAGTAAAATGTCTCTCAGGCAATTGTAATTCAGCCCAATTACTTTCTTATGTACTTTTCCCATCACTGATGGCAATTCACCTTTCTAGAAAGATGAATGTTGCTTCATCCGAAAAAACTTTGAAATGTCCTGAGTCCATTGATGTTGGAATTGTGTTTCTATCTTGTGTGGTTTGCGAGAAATAAATTTGTGAAATCTGCTCTTTACTTTTGAATAACCATGTATTACATATAGACATTCTTCAGCTTTGCTCAGAAGCAGCTGCAGAAGATGGCTACAGAGCAAGCAGCAAGCCAAAGGCTTCAACTTTCCTACCCGGCTGGAATCCCAAGAACCCTCGATATGAGAATATTATAGGAGAAAAAGTCCTCCGACACTGGGACTTGAACCCAGGACCTATGGCTATTCGCACCAATGCTCTACCAACTGAGCTAAGCCAGAGTTCAATTCACAGTGCTAGATGGAACCTCTCTCCTATGACTAATTCTGGGGTGCGTGGGCAAAGAGAGTTAAGTGCACCATCCTAGAAAATTGAGATGTGTCCATAGAGTTATAGATAAAAATGTTCTCTACATTTATGTTAAGTCCATTAAGTCATATTCAAAATTGTACGATAGTTATGGATGTGTGCATCATGTGTTTATCCATCTCTAAAGCTATGTTGGGCTGGTATAGTCGCTCTAATTCTCAGTAACAAGAAAGTGGACTTAACTCTCTTTGCCCACACACCCCGGGATTGCCCTAATGGTCTACCTCATAGCCAAAGGTCCTGGGTTCAAGTCTCAGTGTCGGAGGAATTTTTCTCCTATAATATGCTCATGTAATGTCCAACAGAGACAATAATCTGTGATTCATGAATGCTTATATATCTACCCTTGATATATTAGTTATGGACATATCTAGTGTAGCGATGCTTATTTTAATTACAGGTATTATGTTAACCAAATATTCTGTGAAATATTTGTTAATTCCAGGTTATCTCACTTAAGAGATTATATATAGCCTATGTATATATTATATTGTGTTCCACCTAATGAAATAAGTAGATGTGTTGCCAGGGGCAAGGGAAGACCTATATTCTTATTTACTAACCACACTGTGGTGGCTGGAGGAACTTAGCTTTAAATTTAATGACATGTTTTCAGTCTTATCTCACTTCAGTGATAGCACGAGAGTCAGATGTGTACTCACTACACTAGATGTGCGAATATTATTGACGAGGTTGACAGGGGTCTAGAGGAAGATTAGGATTGGGACTGCGGCTGTCCTGTGGGAGTAAGTGGTCTATAGTGCATCTGGTGGACTCGGGGGGGGGGGGGGGGGATAGGGAGGATATTTCCCCCTCCCCAAATTTGAAAAAAGTTTTATAAATTCATTATACATGTAGGTTAATTAATTTTTTTTAGTATTCTTTCTACCTATTCAAATCCCCCCGAAAAAAAAATTCTGCGTCCACCACTGATCTGTACCGTAACTTTTTCACTGCAAATGACCTATAAATTTGTCACTTTAAGATTTTATAAAAGTGGAGATATAAGATCAGTAGAGTAGTGCTTTGTATAAAATATATAGATCTCTTATCCTTAAGTTAGAATTGTCATTTATGGAAAATAGCTATTCCACTAAAATTTTTCTCTTTGCTTTTAAACTTAGACCCGCTGATGATTTTACTTGGTGATAGTGTATTACTATATAAATTTAGCTCTGAAAGGATTAAAGAAAGAATATGGAGTTAAATGTAGCATTTGCATCTCATCGCACCTCTATGCAGTGGTGTACCAAGGGGGGGGGGACGAACGGGGCGGCCGCTCCGGGCGCCGTAAAGCGGGGGGTGCGAAAATTGAAAAAAATATTTTTTTGGTTTAAGAAAACAATTTCTTTCAGGCAAAATATACGGTTATATTGGTCAAGTTTTCTTTATTACTGAAAGACCTGACGAAAAAGAAATAATTATATATCTGAAACTAATTCATTTATTGACGTGATGTTTTCACGGTTTCAAAGAGAAACACGATGAGTTTTAATAAGCCTCTATGTGAGCATCATTTGTGGCCCGATACTCAATTTCGTGCCACACACGTGAAAGCATCTCCGGTGTGACTAGTGCTGTTGCATTGTAAATTCGGCCACGCAAATCTGCAATATCAGTCACAGGCATGCGTTACACTTTGTCTTTCAAAAGCCCCACAGAAAAAAATCCAGTTGGGTCATATCCGGCGACCTTGGTGGCCATGGTTTAGGCCCTTCTCTCCCATGGACTGTGGATTTTGGCATTTGCAGTTGTCTTGCTTTCTCACAAATGGATTTCCTCGGGCTTCTTACAAAAGGAGCCCGTACCCTTTCAATGTCATTGTCGTTTATGCGCGATTTCTTTGCCTTTCCCTGCTGTGACTGAACATTACCTGTCTCCAGAAATTGCTTGTGCCAATGAAGTATGCTGTTTCGGGCGGGAGGATTTCAGCCTTTGTCTGTTTGGAAACGACGTTTTGTAGCCTACATGATTGACTGACTTCAATTCAGCAAGCCAAAAAACACATTCTGCTTTCTCTACTTTGGTGAACATTGTTTGGCTGTAGGCAGTACACCACACGCATAACTTGCATTCCCAGTTCTCAGAATAAGACTGACTACACACGCTGCGCAGAACGAGCTTTTCTCATTTCTCATCATGCAACAACAATGTGCATGCTCATGCGCATTACGGGATGCAACAAAACAAAACTTTTTGAGTTTGTCTTTCTAACTGTGAAAATACTGAGGTAGTAACTGTAATAGTTTCAGATATATAATTATTTCTTTTTCGTCAGGTCTTTCCCGGACACGGTGTACTGCAGTAATATTATCTAGAAATGAAACAAACAATTCTTTTTAAACTATTTATAGACAATATGAAATAGGTCGTGGGCGTCGAGCCCACAGGAAAAGTTTACTGTGTATGGGTGAAAGAAAGACTAAGTAATTTAGTAATTTTATCAATTGAATGTGATGTGGCTGCTACTATAACTTCAACTCTATTATAAATAAGTTTGCATCCATCAAGGCTAGGAAGGCACATTTTTTAATTTTTGTTATGACTCTGAAACTTCTTTTCTCTTTATTTTTTTCCCCAAACTAACCAACCTTATAATACGTACAGTTTTATTTCAATCATATTTTTCTCTTTACAATGTGTTAAGTAACATACTACTTATTACGAATAAATAATTGTGAACATTAAACTGTGTTTAAATTAAACTCATTGAACCTTGAACCCTTTATTGTTAGGGGGCAACTACCATCTAGTTAGCCCCGGGCGCCAAGTAGCCTTGGTACGCCTGTATGTCCTGCAATTACCTTTGTCCATTTCTATCCGACCATTGTTTCAATTCTCGAATAATCCAAAACGATAAACGTGATAAAATGATTTTGTGGTCTTTAGAGAATATTCTACTCTTTCTGATGATTCAAATGTAAATCCATATGTAGGTAATACAATGCCTATTTTTGCAATTGTGTTTTTTGTTATGAATCTATATTTTACGGATAATTTATCATGCGATAGACTACCCACAAAACCATTAAGGGGGACATACAGATTTGGATGAAATTCATTATTTTTTTTCTCATGGTGGAATGATATATGGCAGGGGAAACAGTAGCACCTCGAGAAAACCTGCCCTGGCCCCATTTTGTCCACAAATTCCACATAGATTCAATCCTTGGTCCCAGCTGCAGTGGAAGGCGAGCAGTCTAATCACTCAGCCATGGGGGCATAATGGTTATTACTATTTATAAAAAAAGTGAAATAACAAATGGAACAGTGGAAATAACAGGCCCTCATTTACAAGTTCAGTATTTTGTTTTAAATTAGATATTTGACAAAATGGAGCTTAAATAACTTAAAATAGAATTTTAGGTTTTGATTTGAGTGGGGTCCGGACATGCATTTTTTTCTTAATAAATTTTGTTTCGAAAGTCATTTATTAATGTATTGTCTAGTATCACGACGCATGCGCACATTTTCAGTTTCGCGACAGTACATGATTTAGCTTTAGGAACGGACCTAACCAATATTGCCGCTGCAGGGTTGCTGCATCGACCTCAGATCCCGCTTTTCTTATTGCATGAACTGACCTGACCATTTTTAAACCCAAATTTTCTGCAGCTTCGCATTCTGTTCAAATTGTTCAGTTCATGTACTTGACAAAGCCATGTAAACCTTTTACATTTGGCTAATAAATCTTGAAAATCTTAAATCATGAACGCACCGAAGTTCGGACGATATGGCAACGCTGCACTGAGTTCTATGCTCCCCGATAGATGTCGTTAGTGGGTCAGTTTCCTTTGCCTCCAATTTTAAGGCCGGGAAGAAAGAATGGAACGACAAAATGTTTTTGTTAAGATTGTGCTAGATTAGTGTTTAGAAATTTAAGTGGAGAGTGGTAGGATGACGGTTCTACAATTTTAAAATCGTGTGCGCGTGTTAAAACTGTACTCTCCCGAGACTGTGAACTGCAGCCCTGATCACCTCTGCAAGATATCCAGGTAAGTTTCTGTAATTTCCGTCTTTACTGAATAATAGCCTGTTAAAGTTTACTCCCGTTATTTATATGCGTTAAATAATATTGTTGCTTATTACACGTAGGTAGGAATCATCTGACAAGTTTTCATTAGCTACAGCCTAACCCTCAATATCGCCTTAAGTTTGCCAAAGAGGCGAAAATTATATTTTCAGAGAGGTGTATATGTCTCAGAAATGAAAAATCATATTAAAACGTCTTTCTGTACAAACTTACAAGAAAAAATATTTCCGTGATTTTCTTATTTGCTTATTCTAAACTTTTGAAACATTTTTATTTTTGTACAAGTCTGAAACTTCCACAAACTTCGCTTTATAAATCTTGCCTGATGCTGAGATATCTGGATGCAAGGGGACTATTCTCGTAATGTTGGGTAAAAAAGTCATGTCAACGTTTTACATGCAAAAATCAATTTAAGGCTAAATAACAATAACCTATGAGGCTTACTTTCATTGAATATATTGTAGGCTATTCTAATTGATTTCAGATTTTATAGCTTCTTTGAAAATTCGACTAGGCTATATGTAATTCTAATTATAGGTAAAGTGATCACTATACATCCCAGGAGGTTGAGGCTCCCAGATTTTGGACATTCAGCACATGAAGGTGGTAAGGTTGTCAGCCTTACGCACCCGCCTCCTTTACCCCAGAACTGCTCCTGGTACTCATTTCTGTTAGAGGCTGAGGCGACCCCGGGGCCAGAGTGCCACCAGAAGGATTAGCCCAATTGAGAAATCTCGACCTCATCGGGAATTGAACCCGCAACCTTCTGGTGTGCAGCACAGCGCCTCAACCACTATGCTACAGCGTACCTCTAATTCTAATTATAGTGTATTCAAATCTGTTGCGAGTTTTTATACTACATTGTCTTCAGGCAATGTCCCTGAGCACATCATTGAAATTAATTACCAGCAGAAATCGTGCAATTCTTATCTATGGGATAAACATTGTGTGGGAACAACTCAGAAGTAAAGGTTTAGAACAATGGGGAAAAAATAAAAGCCAATTTCTAAAAAGAGCTCTCAGAATATCAATCTAGTTGCGATTAAGATAAGCATATGCACTTTCCAAAGAATCCTTCTTTATTGAGCACCTCAGCGATTTTGTCCTGTCATTCACTGCTAAAGTAGGACATGAAATTTCAAGTATGAAGGCTGTACCGTAGCCAAACGAAGAATTTTAGTTGCTATTATTTTTATATACGTATTGTACAGAATTACTGATTTTTGGGGATTGTTCTTTACATAGGTCTATAAAATATTATGCTACAGCTTAGGCTTATAGCCTATTACCTTTAAATATGCAAAATTAAATAAACAAAGAACACACACTAACCGAAATATCTCCCCTATTAAAAAAAGAGACTGAAATTTGAATTTTGCATGGCACAAACTAATTTGAACAAATTGTTCAACTTAATACTTTGGAAGTACTGCAACTGACTGCAAGCTTTAATACCTGTAACAAACAGGAGCCAAGCATAAGGTAGATTGTAGAAACTGTTCTCGGGTTTCCAGTCGGGTAGTTATAGAAGTACATTCTGAGCTTTCGGCGACTGTATGCGTCGACTGGAAACCCGAGAACAATTTCTACAATGTATTCGTCGGGAGAACCTTCAAAGTTTTATAAGGTAGATTGTTTGTTACTATAGGAGCATGGGATATTATAATTATATCTATTTCCGAATGCTTCCGAGTAAATATGAATATTCAGACAGCATGTTCATGTCAAAAGTGACTGTCTGTGGCAATATTTACAATTGAATTTTATTTTTTGTTGAGGAAACTGAAATATTAAAAGAAACAGCAGTTTTTTCAAAATTAAATCTTTGTTGCCTGCCTCAGATTTCTGGTCGCCAATGGCGGTGGCAATACAATAGACTCCAACTGGGTGAAACCAAACCAGCCTCTGTGATATGTAATAAATTGACTAGCTGTCAATGATGTAATTGCACGACGTAACTAATTAGTGGTACTTACGAATATTGTTGCCATGGATCGTAACTTGACATTCCCGCACGCAATCTGGTTGCTGTGAAAACAAAAGAAATCTCAGTGCTGAGAAAAATGACAAAAAGCACAAGTGCCGTAAGTAAAACTATCATATAAGCCTTTATGGAAGACGAACCAAGGCCCCCAGTTTTTGGCAACTTTAACAGGACAAATATTTGGTCCTCATAACAACCAACATATGCGAATCACTTTCATCTTCAATAATGTATAAACATAATATTTTCAGCTAATATCTCAATTAATATAAATAAATTGATATAAATAATCATCATGCAAAAAATAGCATGCAATACTCGTGCCATAAGCACATAACGCTTACATATGCACCGCTTACAGCACTTGTATCGCAATATACTATATCATTTCAATACAGTATTCACACTCTTTTAGTAATTCTCAAAAAATAATGTTGTAAGGATTTTTTGGTGACTCCCAAAAGTATTCTTATTGAATAATATTTTTTATTCACATCTAATATAAAAATACAAACTTATGACAAGTTAGTTGATATTGATTTCACTTTCAGAACAAACATACCGGAATTTGAGAATTTAACATTGTTGGATTACACCTTGGTATAGTTACTAAATCTTTTCAAGTCCACGGGCAATTCCAAAATTTTATGGCAGTAACATTTACACAGGAATAGAGGCTTAGTTACAATCCACTTCTTATGATATGTAGCAGTTTATGCCTTCAAAAAATTACAGTAATATGCCTACTGGACATAATAGAAATTAACTAACCAACCAGTTCCAAAGACAACAGAACAAATGAGCAAACACTTCGTTTACAAATGTAACACAATTTTAATTAGGTTTCGAAATTACTTTTAAAATTCAAAGCAGGAAGCTGCATATAATGTGTAAATCCAGGGACATTTTAGTAAATCCGGGGGTAAATTTTGCCTGGGACATGAAGATTTATCTAGGGACCATCCCCAAGAAGTAGGGTTAATCTTAGCTTATGAGGCTATGTTTCCAAACCCTCTCGAGCTTTCAACATCCTCTCTCTTGCTCTTTTGAATGCTATAAGGACAGCATTAACACTGTTGACGAGTGTAGCTGCACTAAGTCTTTCTAGCAAGAATGCAGAATGTTTATTTGATCTAATGACATGTTCAGCCGAAGATCCCGACCGAATTAGAGCTTGTGACTGGTGCATGATATTTAATTTCAAAGTAACATCTCCGCTTGTCATAGTACGGAGGCCATGTTTACTTAGGAGGCTACCTTCAAAACCAGAAGGAATTCCCACAAAAGTTGGATCTTCCAGTTCAGGTGACCCACCAATGAAGAACCTTCTCATCTCCCCGACAGGACTCGTAGACAATGGTCTCCATGTTGAAACAGTAATTCTGTGTTGTCCAGGAGATGGAGGAAGCGATATATAACCATAGCCTTCGGTTCTGCACCGGTTCCAACTGTCAATTGACAAGACCTCGAGAAATAATTGTGGCCATGTCAATAAGACATCAGTGTCACTCTGCAAAACTTCTAAGTTGAAAGTAAAACATACTTCAAACAAGTAATTGAAATTTGCAATTCCAGTTCTTCTTGTACTACAAGTTTGTGTAACACCTGACAATTGCTTTCCTGATTCGCAAGTCCAACCCTTTGGCAAGTCAAAAAAGTAATGAACAAACAATTGATCATACTCAAACTGCTCTGCTGTACAAACTTCTCCTAGTACATGAACCTGTAGTATACCATGACGGGGCATGTCGAAATCTGTACCAACTTGCAACTGCCTGATATCTAAATTGTGTTCGTATAACTTCTTGATTACAGCAAACTCTTTATCCTTCTCCTCATTGCTCATGTCCGGAGACACATGTTCAATCCAGTAACGGTATGTGTTGCGTGCATCTCCATCTACTTCGATGCGATAGGGTTCCAACTTGATCACATTCTCGCTGGAAGGTGTGACTGAAGTAAAATCAGGAGTTACTGTCAATACACCTGGAATTAAAAGTATAATTCGTTCTAATTTGTGCAATTCATTTTTAAATATATTTATGAAAATCTAATTCACACCTTTTTTGTCCACTTGTAGCATTCAAAACTGGGGTGCACATTAGATTCAAGTAAATACTTCTCCCTCTATTATAGGGTAGGGTTTGTTTTATCACAGCCTTTTCCATAAAGGCTTATGTGAGTAGTATCTAGTCAATCTCTTAAAGGATAGAGAAGAACCCATTTCGACACTGGGATGAAAGCCTCGCAATAGAATGGTGGGAATTTGAACTCGGGATCTCAAAAAGCATGATTACACAATATGAATGTTACACATGTACCTCATGTATTTAAGCTCTCTAAACTTAAGTAGATGATTTCTTGCTTCACAGCTCAGCGATCACTCAACGGCATAGTGGACCACTACTTACAAACCTAGTGGACCAGTGTTCAAATCCTGCTCGATGCAAAAATTTACATTCAGGAATAGGTCCCAGATAGGTAGGGTGAAGTGAGAGAAAGACAAAGAGAAGAAAAGAGAAAATAATTATTTAATTTTTCCCCATTTTCATCTTCTTGCCACTATATGGTGCTCATAGTAGTATTTCCAATGGCGACCACTAGTTGTCTCATTTTTTATAATTACTCCCCATCCTAAACCCCTCCTTCCCAGGTGGGTCCCATTAGTGAGTTGTTGGGAGGGGAGCTATGGGGCAACCACAAACTCTCTCTTTCCCTAAATTCAAAGTGTCTTGTACTCAAAATATGAAAATGACATTTTTTATTTACTAGTATTTTTTTATTTACTTCTCTTAATAACAATATTGGTGATGGCTCAAATTCCGCTAAATCACATAGGACTACAGCAGAACCTTATTACTTTGAATTATTTTTCATTTCATCCCCCTCCTACTATTAAACACCTTGCGTAGAAAACCAGCAATGTGCTGTACTAAACCCAAATAAAGGTCTAAGAAGTCCTTTCAAGTCATGCAAGTCAAAGACCTATCGGAAACCGGGCAATGAGTGTACGTGTAGTTTATGTGAGCAAAGCTGTGAGTGATACAACATAGCCTACTGAAGTGCCCAAACAGGGACTGTTACTAATAACATTCTGTCTTGATTGACACATGAACTATATGCACAATTGTGCAAATTTCTTCATTCATTCATTCAGAAATTCTTTCAAATTAATTATTTACAGCAATGTCAGTTATTTCATTCTTTCTGATAACTTACAAACCAGTGTGTAAAAGATTACTAGTGTCCCATGACCAAAAAGAGCACTTTTGCTAGTTAATTCATAAAATATACGAGGACCATCCACAAAGTAAGTTTCCCTAGGGCCGTTTACACAAACAAAACAAAATTTGATGGAAGTATTGATTGCAACAGATATAGCAAGTGTTCAGCTATTTTTCAACATATTCACCACAGGAATTGAGACATTTGTCATACTGTGGGACCAACTTTTGAACATTTGTGTTGTAGAAGTCTGCTGCCTGGGATTTGAACCACTGTGTGACAATCATATCTGCTTTTCTGTTATTTATTGAGGTGTAGGAAAAGATGAAAATCACTGGGAGCAAGGTCCCGGCTGTAGGGTGGATGTTGAAACATCTCCTAGCTGAACTTTTGCAGGAGACTTGCAGGGAGGTGTTGAAGTCTCCACCCTACAGTTCGGACCTCGCACCCAGAGATTTTAATCTTTTCCTATCCCTCAAAAAATGACAGAGAATGGTAGAGAAATGGAGAAGGTTATCGCACAACAGTTCAAATCTCAGGCGGCAAACTTCTACGACACAAACTTGTGTTCTAAAGTTGGTCCCACGGTATGACAAATGTCTGAATTCCTGTGGCAAATAAGTTGAAAATAGCTGAACACTTGCTATGTCTGTTACAATAAATATTTCCATCAAATTTTGTTTTGTGTAAAAGGCCCTAGGGAAACTTACTTTGGGGACAGCCCTCGCAGAACTTAAGAAAAGCACAACTCTACCTGATATAGAATCCCAACGTATTGTGCATAGGACATACTCTGATTTCCCAACCCAGTTTTCATCGCTTTCCTTGACACTTAGATCGGCTAAGATGTACATAAGCTGTTCTGATGTGTGTAAGAGATGATTTCGTTTCTTCAATTCCATTGTAGGTTTATAATCAACAATATTTCTCTTTGAAAAGTCTACATCTTTCCTATGGGATTTTCTATGACTAAATGTTTGTCTGCACCTCAGTTCCGACATTCCTTCAGCTAAAGGTGTAACTAATGGCTTGACATCAGTTGTACAACTCTGACTGGTAACGAAATCATCAGCATCAGTGTAAGTGAACAAGCGGTTTTCAGGAGTACCTTCCCTACACAGTTCTACTATGTCCCCGTGGTATTTCTCCTGGAGTGGAGTGTGGCAATTTCCTGCATATCGGTAATAAGACAGTTCAAAAGGACTAAACACCTTCTCTTGCCAAGAAAACACTCGTTCCTCCACTTCAATTCCATCAGATTGATCATCTTCATTCTGCTGGAATTGTGGCAAAGGTATAAACGAAGACTTTTCATGCTGAAGTCGGACTCTAACTTTAAAGTTTTTGATGCAATCTTTACATCTGTACACACCGGTCACATAATCACTTTCTTCCTTGCTGGACATGTTTGTTTGTTAGGGACTTGAACATTATTATTGAACTATGGCGTTTGTTTACATTCTTCATACCGATTGTTTGATTATTTAAATCCTGCTCCTTCAAGCAAAGGGTCCAGAAGACAGAGAACGTGACCCGCCACATTTAAATACGCTTCGGTTTTAGACGTTAATTTAGATATTTTGTAGTGGTTTCTGGGTTGAGCAGTATTGAAAAATAGGCACTTAACACATAATTACTAATTTAATTGAAATCTTCTATCTATATTAATAAAAGGAAGTGTTTGTCTTTCTTTCTGTCTGTCCTCGATGCCCAGCGAAATCTACTGAACGCAGAGATCTGAAATTTTAAACATAGGTGGACTGAAGGGTCGGAAAATGCACCTCGAAGCCGGAATTTCGATTTTAGCTTTCGTTCATGAGTTATGAGTGAACATGCATTTTTTGCGTTTTCGAAGCGTTGGTTTTCAGTAATACATTTCAATTGCAGAAGGCTTTTTCTACTTTTGTCATTATATGGAAATGAAAGAATCGATTCATTTTGTAAGCCCGCCCTGGATGATTAATTTGTTTAGAATGTCAAGGCCCGTAGACATATGAAATTTTCAATCTACACGGAAGAGGGATAATCAATATAGGTCAAACGATTTGGACGAAACTCACTTTACAGGGGTTTTCTGGGCCAAGGAACTCGAATCTGAGGTCGCTTTTACCAGGCGACGCTATCTAATCGTGGTATGTAGTCCACGTTATTTAGGGGTTAGTAAATATGATTCAACTATTATGCTCTTGATTTTTATTTTTTGAAATAATTATCGCGGACGAAGCCGCGGGTACATGCTAGTTAATACTAAATTCGTACCGAGCGAGGTAGCCGATATGGTAGCGTCTTGGACTCGCATTCGGGAGGTACAGGGTTCAATTCCCCTGGTCGGCCAATTTGAATTGTTTGTTTTCTCCAGTCATTGGTAAAGAAGGCAAATGCCGAATTGGATGTTCTCTTACCATGGCTCATTCCCGCTATGTCAATCTGTATGATATTCATTAAAATTAATATCAGGCGAAAATCAACAGTCGCCATAAACACATCAACACTAGAAAAACGGTTGCACATTAATGGTAGCCTGTAGACACATAGCCTGAACTCCTGATATGGCCTCGATGCTCAAAGTATTATAAATAAAACTTCATTTTTACAATTCATCGAATGTTAATTACTAGGTACGTTGTGCCAAGCTGTTCTTTTAAAAATCCGGGCTATGATTTTTTAACGTGTTCCGGCGATAATAATGGGGTTTCTTCACATAAATGGCTTCATATAGAGGGGGGATTTAGGATGTCAAACGAAATACTGATGGAAATCCTATACAATTGCCATTTTTCGTAGATTTTAGTGCCACGCCCCCTTTTCCAATCCAGACATTTTTAGCATTTGCCTCCTTTTAGAATTATTGTGAAAGTCCTGTTTGGCAACCTTCCCTGTAAAGCACAAAAATGAAGCACCTTTTCTTTTAGTTTCCACTGTTTTTACTTCTTAATACTAAATACTAAAAAAAGTCAATTAATACTAAAAAAAAGGGGGTATAAAGAACATCATTGTCAGGAACAGAATTTTTTACTTTAGGGCTGTTCTTGGGGTAGTTAGGAGGTAAACATACTATAAGTCCCAGGACCAACTAGGTGAGCGGGGGGGGGGGGGGCACGAAGAAGGTAACCTTTTCTAGTTTTTTCACTGACATTTCGAAAACAGTGCATCATATTTGATATTTTTGAAACGGCACCCGAGCACGAGCAGTCTTGCTCATTCGGGTGTATTACTAAATGTAATACCTCTTGTAATATCTCTTGTAATAAATAAAATAAAAAAAAAATAAATAGTAAAAAAATTATTTTATTAAAAATGAAAGCTGACAACATTTTCTACAAAATTGTTACTATTAATGTTTTTACTATTCCCAATAGCTTTCAAGATATTTGCTACCAAAAGTAGTACATTTTTGGAACATTTTTTTGCCTCATACAATTTTACTAACTTTGTCTTGTGGTGACTCAGTATTTAGATTTATAGCAGTGTCCTGATAAAAGAAGTTATACAGCATTAAATATATCATAAAATGAGCTTTTATTTAAGTTATCAAGTGATGAAACGTTTTATTAGTTATGGATGTACTTATCAGAACCTGGTGCACGTATATAGGTATATAGGTTTTCTTCCACACAATGCGATCAACAGATCTCTTCCCCCCGGCATGTACATTAAAATAAAATAAAACTATAGGTTTAGTTTGTTGCTTACTGATGACATTTGGAAAATTTTGACTTCAAGCAGCCCCTAATTTTATATAATGACCCATCCACCAAGACACATGAAGTAAAATAGTAATGTTGAAATTTAATGAAAGTAACATAAATCTCTTTACTTAAAGTATTTTAGCAAGTTTTTATTCCTCCCCCCCCCCCGGAAAAATAAAAACCCTCAGCCCCATATTGCTGATTTAATTGTATGTTATTCTTGTCTATCTGATTTCCATTTAACTCAATGTCTTAGCTTTTTAAGCTGTTTGCTCTAATTAATTCCTTGATGTTGCCTATTGCTGTAGAGGCCGAATGGCAATAAAATTGTATTTATTTATTTAAACGTCAAAAGTAAAAAAAAACGTGCTCACAATTTGTTTCTTGAGAGTGAAGTATTATAAGCAAAATAATCACGAACCAAACTAAAACCTGCCTTTTGGGAGTTTGCAATTACAATTACAAATAGTTATTATTCTCTAAACACTAATAGTCATGCACCCTAAACAAATATGAAAATAATAATTTGTTTAAAACTTGATGGGAAAATGTTCAGTGCTGAATAAGAGAGGTTTAACTGACAAACTTAGGACAGGTACTCAATAAAATAAATAAAATATAAACGCACACACAATGTGCATACGCAGATTAAAAGTCTTCTCTGCTGTACTGGAACAGGCTCTTTGTCCTTTTTGTTCAGATTTCTGCCCACACAAAGAAAGATTACCATACACAATTGGCTATACCTAAATCCGTCTTACAACATAAAATGAATATGTCAACTTGAAATCTGTCAAACTTTAATTTTTCTCCATTTGTTGTTGTCTACTGCAAAATTCTATATGCCTAAGGACAATAAAGAGTTCTGAGTTCTGACATGACATGTAATTTGACACTAGTCTAATGCAACACCAGTTGCCTAAAGACCAATAAATAAATTTGAATTTTGAATTTGAATTTGTTCTGTCTCAGTGGAAGAGAGCTTCGTCCAGTGATGAAGTTTGTGAAGTGCACAGCAAGTCATTATGTGTGACATCAGACAAGAGTGCTCCCCTGCCATAAAACTAATGCCCCTCTCCCACATTCAGTGCTTACATTTCACAAATCTCCCTCACAGAAGTTTTCTGCATGAACCAGGAGCTGACTGCACTGACATCACTGAGCAGCCTTCTATCCTAACCTGTTCTGAATAAAAGTGGTTTAGAATAATAGTGACTGAATGATCTTGCTGCTATTTTCTTTCATAAAAAGTGCTTTATTCATGCCTCAAATAAGCATTACAAATACATAACAAAAGATATTATAATTATAAGTTGCAGGATCTTTGGTGGCAATTTAAGCGTCTGTTAAATGACTATGGCCTGGTTTTAAAACTTGCCTTACGTTCATATTAATTCTTGAACCAGAAATATAATCCTCAAAGGTTTCCCAATCTTTATCATAGCTGTCATTCCATGGAGATAGATCAGCACGAATAATACGAGGGACACCGTGGTAACAAAGTCTGCTTTCCCCTGACATCACTATAACATCACCGCTACGGATAAGTAGTGCCATAGGTTTTTCTTCCAATGTCGTACCTCCAATAAGGAATATAGCACTTTGTCCAAAACTGAACGAGAACAGTGGAGCTTTCTTATCAATTTCGGAGTGATCTGTGTGTCCGGAGAGGGTAGAGTCCATGTGATAAAAATTAATAATTGCAGCCTCAGGAGAGAAATCTTTGAAACCTACAGTTCTTGCCACAACACGACACAATTCCGCCAGGTCTTCTGGGAATGAACCCCTGGAAGATTCTGAGTATTGCTTAGTATCCCAGTTGTGATGGTAGCCGATAGTTGCCCATCGTAATTTCTGCAACAGTGCTCCATCCTTTGATGTTCGACATGCATCCCACCATTCCTGTCCTTCGTCAAGACCACCGTGTACGTCCAAATTAAGTTTGTTTGGTTTCTTTGTGAAATCCTGTACACATCGGCGAATCCAGTATCTCTGTCCTTCAGGAGTAAATGGATTTGAAATGAACAATAAACCGCTCTTCCTCGAACATTCGTAAATTTTCCAGTCCTTGAGAGGTTCCAGTCCGGTGTGATCTGCGTGTCCGCCGTTAAAAAACGGCACTTTTATGGTAAATCTTGGATTGTCAACACCGATAACATTGAAATCTAGTACATCGGAATAACTAGGCGGTGGACACTTTCGTTTATAATATTTGAATTCATTTTTAAACATTTTCACAAAATACAGTGTCTACTAATGTGCGATGAAACATGTTACAAAGAAGGAAGGACCTGATAAATTTATCTTCACAGTCCGACCAGTTCAGTGTATCAACACCTAGAAGCTCCGGATGTCCCCGTAAAATACGGGACATGTACGGGTCCAAAAGATTCAGATTGGGAATTTGGGACTTGGGATCACCTTGGGATTAGGCCTACTCTGCATCGGCATGATCTATGTGGTCTTGGTGTGCTTTTGTATTGAGCCAATAGGAGAACAGAAATCATTTGACCAATGACGTGACGATTCAGCTAAGTCGTTACGTGCAATTTAACGAAAGTGATAAGGAAGGAGCGAAAAGTGCAAGGTTAGGCATATTTTTATACTTGCAGTTGGTGTACACTACCAACAAATGGACGGTATGAGCTAATGTTCTTGGCGGAGATGGGTCATTAGCCTTTTCCACACTAAGGCTGATGATTCTCGATAAGGTTATGTTGAGCGTAGAGTAATTCGTAGAAGACTGTCAAGCGAGGATAATGATTTCAAATTTGCCATTACTGTTTGCTGAAGGCTACCCTACATGCATAGAAAATTTGACTTTGAAACAGATAGAAAGATTTGTGCCTTTTATGCTTCAGTGTGCTTTGGTGCAGGATTCCTGGTGTGAAGTCACTTCCCAGCCTATATGGTGGCCACAAGAAGTTCCTTATCCTTTCTCTGTAAGGAAGCCACTGGGCATGGGTGATACTCAGTGGCTTGAGGTCTTGAAAAATTTAATCCGGAAATGTTATACACATTATGACTGTGAATTTGTCTTAAAATTTTGCACCGAATTATCAGAATATCCAATATCTACTTTCCAGTTCTTAGATTCTGGGAGTGGCACGACTGCGCTGCTCAACAAGAACACTCAACAGCACTTGGTTACATTCCGTAATGAGAACAGGGAGTATGACAAAGAATTTTGGAAAAATTGGCGTACTTTGCTACCTAAAACTTCACAGAATTCAGATTGGAGTCTAAAACAGGTAGAATCGATTGACATTTATCTTTGTGAAAGCTGTGGTGCTGAATTTGAGTCACTGTCCGCAGTCCAAAAGCATGAGAAAGATTGTGCTAAACAGAATCAAATTCAGGGTCCAAGTATAGCAGAAATGGAACGGCCTCCTGAACAGTGCACCAAAGAATCTTTCCTCAACTACTTTGGTTTGAAAGATTCTAACGAACCAGAATGTTGTGATGCAAAACAAAATCTGAATAAGAAACAGGTTCGCTGTTCTCTGAGCATTGCACTCAATAAAGGCGATAGTGTACCATTTTCATCTCTACTAGGAATTGCTTTGCGAAGGAACTCGCAGCTGACAGCCATCAAATGTCAGTTATTGGCTGATCGTGTGGAACGATACTGTGCCACGAAGTCAACAAGTCGGTTTCGTGAAGGAAATCACGAGCTTGGTGCAAATAGTGCAGTTAAGTGGCCGGTTACCTGGAAGTTACCTCAGTCAAGTAATGTGGAGCAGGACGGATGGACTCATTATTACTGCTTTGAAAAAGACAGGATTGATAGAATTGCAAAAAGGAATTCTGGGGGAATAAACAGAAGAGGACGCAGACTTCTATCGAAATGTCGGGACTTAAGCATCAAACTAACCAAACTTTCTGTCTCGGACATAGTTCTACTGAAATCCCACTTAAAAAGTGCAGAAAGTAAAAGTCGTATATTTCCAACTTGCATGAAAAGTGAAAGAAGAGCTAGTTGTACTGTGAACTCAGAATCAAATTATTGCAGTGAAGTTATGACTTCAAGACAGTCAATGAATTTGCCATCAGATCGGCCAGTGCAAGTTATCGACCTCTGCTCCACGGACGAGGAGGATGAGGAGGAATTTGAAAAGCTTACATCTTTGCATAATATACCAAGCAGCATGGGTGAATTAAATGGAGGACATAGATTGATTGACATCGAAGGAAGCCACAAAATTTATTTTGAAAAGAACGCTGAGTTTTCATTTGTGGAAGGATCGTCATATGCTCCCTCAGCAAGTATGGAGAATAGCGGTTTAGTGGAATACATACCATCACCTTCATTTCCACGTAGTTTACAGATGAATATGTGCTACAATTCTCCACCGTCGCCATCGCCTGCTCCTGCTTTCGAACACAGTGGCGGAAGTTTTGTTTATGTCAACTCGCAGATGTATAATCCAATGAATTTAGAAATGGCAGAACTTCAAGGAGCAGGACCCAACGATTTGAATGTTGGAAGTTATATGTATAAGCTACAATAGCAAAATTTGCACCCACCAAAGTTTTCAGTTTAAAAGTAATGACTAGGTAGAAAAATGAGGAGTAAAGCATGCAGGTTAAAGTCATTTCACCATATAAGTAATTCTAAGAAGCCATTATTAGTGTGCAAGGAGTTCCTATTAGATCAAACTAGAATAGCCAACGAAAGTGCAAATTCTTTTAGCCAGTACAGTAGTACAATAGTAAAATTAGCAATTTTCCATAGATCTGTCCATTTAGTAAATAATGGGTGAGACTTTTTGTATAGGCTTTATTTATAAATATATATATATATATTTCTTTCTTTTCAAATCACTAATGTTTAATTTCCAAACTGTTACAGTTTATAAAATTTTGTATATTCATACAGTCTTTTTTAAAGCGAACATAACGCTACTATAAGTATGCTTTATGGTCACTGCAATGATGGTGAAGCAATCGCACTTCTTGCTTTATGAGTTTTGCTGCATTTACTGTCATGGTTTTGTTCCCCCTTTCTTTCTTATTTTCTTTCTTTCCTTCTTTCTTTCTTTCTTTTCTCCCAACCCTAGTTTGCTGCAGCTAAGCTGAAGCGCTTCAGGTTCACTTTAAAAAAGAATAGCCTATACAGTAAGACATACACCAGCCAAAATGGAATTCCGAAAAAGAGCTGCCATATTTTCAACTAAATTTTTCTTTGTTTTTAACTTCTTACAACACCAAAAATTAGCTTTAACACATTCTGTTTCATTTATCTTTCTATTCAAAGAACTTGTTGTAAGCCACTTCTGTACAACTTTACATTGACTGTCCATGCTACTTTGCACTCTTCTAACAGGACCATCGTGGAAGTATGGGGTTATGGGTGGGGGATTTAAAAGATAACTGATAGATGGCTTTTTAAATTTTCCGTAGTATTCAGGATTTGAACTGTATCCAATTGGTACCTGTCTCCATAACCTGCCTCATCAAGTAAGCGCCAGTGCTGCCCCCCAGAAGTAGTAATAGTAGTAGTAGTAGTAGTAGTAGTAGTAGTAGTAGTAGTAGAGGCTCCACCAAGTGGAGCACAAGGATCTGATGGGAATACGCCACCTTCATGCATGAAGTTGCTACCCTGTGGATCACAGGATACTATTTCTGGATCCCATGGTTGTTTCCTTAGAAAAAGGAGAGGGCCTCCCAAACCTAAGAGGAAGAGGAGATGGGAAGTTGTGTTCCTTGATGCCTCGGCCATCTTGCTGGTGAGACAAGACAGCGGTAAAGTAATTTTTTTTTTTTTATTGTTTTGACTACTGATACTTGGAGGTTAGGTTTTTTCGCATTTATGAATAACCTATTGCCAACTTGTGCGGATTTCTCTTTATTAAATTACCTTGGCTACAGAGGAAAGTTGTGAAATCAGGGTATAAATCTTACTGCAAATTTATCTGCGGTGGAAAGATCAAAGTAATTCATCTCATTCCTTAGTTGTTAATCATGCTACTTTGCACTCTTCCAACATGACCATCGTGCAAGTATGGGGTTTAATTGATAGATGGCTCTCTAAATTTGTTGTAGTATTCAGGATTCGAACCGTATCCAATTGGTATCTGGCTCCATAACCTGCCCCATCAGGAAAGCGGCAGTGCAGCTCCCCAGTGGAGCTCCACCAAGTGGAGCACAGGGATCCGATGTAAATACACCACCATCATGCATGAAGTTGCCACCCTGTGAATCACAGGAGACTGTTTCGGGATCCTGTGGTTATTTCCTTAGAAAAAGGAGAGGGTTTCCCAAACCTAGGAGGAAGAGGAGATGGGAAGTTGTCTTCCTTGATACCTCGGCCATCTTGCTGGTTAGGTTCCTTAGAAAAAGGAGAGGGCCTCCCAAACCTAGAGGAAGAGGAGACGGGATGTTGTCTTCCTTGATGCCTCGGCCATCTTGCTGGTGAGGCAAGACTGCAGTAAAGTAATTTTTGTTTATTGTTTTGGCTACTGATACTTAGGTTAGTTTTTTCCCCATTTTGTTAATAATCTGTTTCCTAAAGAACCTCGGCTACAGAGGCAAGTTGCAAAATCAGGTTATAAATCTTGGTAAAAATTTATCTCCGGTAATAGTGTTATTTGAGATGGTACAAAGAGCATTTTTGCGTTGATTTTTAATCGTGACATACTAAATTGATTACCGGTATGGAAATGTATTTTCTAAAAAGTGTGACATTCACCAGTATGGCAGCTATTTTGAAAAAGCATGGTCATAGTGCAAAAATAGCATAAGTATGCCAATAATTAATATAGTAGTATATATGGAACAACTGTGCACGATTAAGAAACCGTTTATGCTTTGTGTCTCCCTCGTAACATCATTCTCTTCTGCCAATGTCGGAATTACCCCCAAAACCACAGTTTTGCTGAAATGACATGGACAGTTATTGTAAGGTTTTAATATAGCTTATAACAAGAAAATGACAGCAACTGAACTTATTGGCAAACAAATATTTTGCAAACTCTCACCCAATATTTCACAAGCTATAGTGATCAATTCTCCAACACATCAAGCCATCGAAACCAATGGGATTTTCCATTGCTGATCTTATTTAAGTCTTTTTAAAATGTTTTTATAGTATTTATTCAATTTGACCACATCCTATTAGTCCTGTCGATAAAAGGAACTTGGAAGAGAAATAGAAATGGAGATTTTACTACATGAATTTAACAGCCTTTCCCTCTGTAAAACCTTATGACTAGGGTTCGGATGTTTAAGACCTAAAAAAATGGAAAATATGACGGCAGATATGACCTTAAAAATGGCTATATACAGGGTCTTTATTATAAGTTGAGACGGGGCGACCGGTGTTTTCACTCTCCGCTACGGAGTGCGCATTAGCCGCGAGCGGGGCACGCGCAGCTTCCCTGCTTAGAGTGTAGGCTATATAAAGTATTGCATATCTTACCTTATAACATATGTTGGAAGTGTCGTCCTTCCTGTGTTATACAGGCATTGTATCTGGAAACCACATTCTTAAAGATAAGGTTTATCGAACAAATCCTCACACATTGGAGGAGCTGAAAGAAAACATTACGAATGAAATTAGGGGCATTACAGTGGAAGAACTCACTCGCGTCAGCCAGAATGTGGTTTCCAGATACAATGCCTGTATAACACAGGAAGGACGACACTTCCAACATATGTTATAAGGTAAGATATGTAATACTTTATATAGCCTACACTCTAAGCAGGGAAGCTGCACGCGCCTCGCCCGCGGCTAATGCGGACTCCGTAGCGGAGAGTGAAAACACCGGTCGCCCCGTCTCAACTTATAATAAAGACCCTGTATATGACCCAAATATCTTAAATATGACTTCATAAAAGAACGTAATTTCAAAAAATAAATGTTCCATTTGTGACATTAAATTATATAAAAAAAAGAAAGTTGACAATTTAGTGCACATATATTACTGCTTAATTGTGCTCTTTTACCGATTTTATAACTGTAACATGACGTTAATTTACAAATATGATCGAAATATGACCAAGACCATGCAAATGAGCAAATTATGACTTTATATGCAAAATAAGAACGGTCTGATTAGGATAACAAATGTGCAATTAATGTTTAATTTGTTTTTGCGGCGAGAATGAATGTCAGGATAAAAATATGATTTTCATTAACATCTGAACCCTACTTATGACTCTACCCGAGGTTTTGACCCATCAACTTCAACCATGTATTATCTTAAGAATGAACCATGTATCTTAAGAATGCACGAGGGACACTCTCTAACCAAGATTTATCAACTTTATATCATGAAGTATGATTAATTCACTAGCAATTTTTCTACGTTTTAACAGTTTCAGAAAATATGTTTTACATGTTGTATATAAATGCGGGGAAAAAGTCAATCTCCTTAGTTGTTGACATGGAAGGGATTATAGCTCAGTGTTTGATATTATATTTCGGTCTTAGGAACATGAAATTTGAGTAACCTGCAGAATTAATATTTTATCTCTTTTTTTTTTTTTTTTTTTTTTTTTTTTTGTATGATATTCTAGAAAGTAAAAACTTGAAGTGGCTGTTTACTTATGATATTCACCTATTCAATGCTGTCGGGCGGGCAGTGGGGCTTTGGGTCATGTGGTGAAGATGCAGATAAAAAAGTATGAAGGAGATGAAGAGTAGTTTCGGTGGTTCAGCCATTATCATTGCTCTCTGTAATACAGTGCACGCTGCTTATTGTGATCATTTCGGGACACAGCTAATCTGATAATATTAACCGATTGCTAACAATAGGCAAAGGAATTAAATGAAGGTCATTTATTCATATATAAGATAATACACTACAAAACAGAATTTAAAATATTTATTCATAAAATAATAGGCCTACGTAACTGTGAATCATTGAACCATTCATAGGCTAATACAGTAATAGACTGCAAACAGCTATTTTTTCAACCAGTAACAAAGTTTTTAATTGTATTTACTTCCCTTAGGAGTTCATTAACCAATACTCCATGCTCGTTACGAGTGTTTTGGAAGTCTATGGTGCACACTGCATAGCTAAACATCTAACATCTGTTTGTTCAAGTCTTTTCATTTTACACTAGCCATTATCGCATGTCAACACTTATGTTCATAAATCAAAAGCCACAGCTTAACTGTGAGGTGAAACAAGTTTTATTGCTTAAAAGAGACCCCCTCGAACTGGTCATCCTGTTAACTGGGAACAGTATTGCCAGTACAACTCAATACAGTTGAGTTAAAAACTAAACCCTTAAAATCAAAATTTTGAATGACGTACTTAGAAATAAAGCTGCAAAAAGGAAAATGTGATAACATAAACTGAATCTTTGACCACAATAAATAGAATTTTTTCAATATGTCAGTATTAATCAGTATGGGACCTCATAAAAGTGATAACATTACTCGACTGATAACATTATCCGTGATTACATTAAGCGGCGTTCACTACTACTAGGGTACAAAAACTTGATATTGGCTCTGGATCTCCTTCTTTTGCTTTTATGTTCCCCATGGGAATCAGGGCCATTATTTATTTGTTGGAACTTTCACTGGCGTACAAAGCTTGATATTGGCTCTGGGCCCCCTTCCTATATTTCTGTGTTGGATGTCATGGGCCACATACTCACATGAATCACCTCACGTAAATTATAAACACAGCCATGTTAAACCCAATGAAGGTTCTGAACCTTTTCTTAATATTTACTGGATAAAATATTAATAAAATGTTTGTTGTCCACCATTCGTGCACATTATTAAGTTTTGGTAAATTACAGATTTGATTCTGTTTTAATTTAATTCTCAAATTTGTGTGTGCAATCAATAATATGTCATTAATGATGTTCTACTGATGTTACTTTTCTCATAAAGCAATCAGCTTTACAATGTGTTGTAAAATTAACATTAGGGATGGGTCGATACCAGATTTTCTCGATACTGATGCTTGACTTTTTCCTCGATACCGTCAACATTTCCAGTTTCAATAAGTAGGTACATTAAAAATTAAAAGTTGAGAGAACTGTGTAATACCAACTAAATTAATTAAGTGTGGATATTTAATGAGACAAAATTTAATATCATCAGTAGCCTATAATTATTTTTAAACTCTACATTAAAACTAAATGTTTGACAGGAAACAAAACAATTAAGAAAATCTTCTGCTTGGATTTTAAAAGTCGGAAAGTCTTTATTTTTGACTAGACAAAAGTCACAGAATGGTTTTCTCCATTTCAAGGAGAAATAGAAGTATTTACTATATTTAGTAGACTACTAAAAGCAGAAAGAGATACCGCATTTCCTTAAATTGCAGGGTTACCAAATTATCGAAATAGTACCAAGCGAGTTTTCTGAAGTATCGCTCGAAGCCGATACCATGCAAGTATCAAGAGTATCAAGGTATCGAAAGTATCGAGGACCCATCCCTAATTAACTTGAAACATTCAAAAATTGAAGAGGGGCAAATGGCTTCCATAGCTGAACAGTTTAATCTTCACGTGCACATGTTCAGACTATGGAGAGCCTAAATACCTAAATTATGATCAAGGGTATTTGTAAAGTGTTTAGTTTGTTTTGCTACATGTATTTGGTAAAAAGTCTTGTATTCCTCATAAAATCTGTTGCCATTTCAACCTCTCTGTGTTAATTTTGCAACGATCCTTATATGAAGGAATATATTTACTATATTATGACATTTTAATTCTTGAATGTTACATTACATTCAATGCAAATCAAAGAAAATAGTTGAAGTGTATCATAGAACTGATATTTTTATAATTTAAATTTTATATATATCACTGTTACAATTATTATGGAAATATATTACTAGTACATGATCAAATAATGTTTATATTCTTGTGTCTTTTAATCTTTATTGACTGTTTATTACTGTTTTAATTAGGGTGACCACCTTCTGAACATGAAAATAAGGGAAGTTGTCAGCAAATTTTACCAGAATTTTGGGATATACTTACTCTTTGGCTCTACAGCTCGTTATGAGCCTTGGCCTCCTTGAAACCTTCCATTCCTCCCTCTGCTGTGCCAATCCTTTTCATCCTCTTATCTTTAATTTCTTCAAGTCTTGTTCAACATCCTGCCGCCATCTCTTTCTTGGTCTCTCCCTTCTTTTGATTCCTATTACGTTGTCATGTAACAGGCTTTTGGGTATCCTTCCTTTCTCCATTCTCTCCACATGTCCCAACCATCTCAGCCGCAATGACCTCACATATCTCACAGTGTCTTCACCTCCTATTCTCCATACCCCGTCTGGGCCATATATCTTTCTTAAGATTTTCCTTTCAAATATTCTTAAGGAGTCTCTATCTTCCTTATTCATTATCCATTCTTGAGCCGCATTAGTTTCTTTCGTTAATAGGCCAGATTTGATTAATTTTAAGTTAGCATAGTATGCTCTGTTTCCTATCATTATTCTATTGCTTATTGTTTCGGGATGTAAATCCTACATTAATTAGCAGAATGGTTCATATTTAAAATGCCAGTATGTTAATAATTGGTTCAAATCCCGAGGCAGGTGGATGTGTCATTCATGGTGGACAAAGCCATAATTTTTGTTTTTTTTGTTCCCCCCCCCCCCCCCCCCCCCCAGGGATCCTTCCATTTCCTCCTCTCATTCCAACACTCTCCACTTCACCTTCAAACTCCCCCTCATTATCATCCCGTTTCCTTTCCTGGCTATCAGGCCATCTCCTGCTGCAGCATCTGCTGTGGGCGTCTCCCGTCCTGCCCCTTGGCTTGTGATTATGTGGTTGTTGGTGGGGTGCTGCACACCTGGGGGCACTCTGGTGCAGGGTTGCCATACGTACGACTATAGTCGTACACATACGACTATTTCATAGATTTGAACGACGTACGACTCAACCACGAGTCGTACGCCTATTTGTACGACTATTTTAACTAGTATTTTACATTTTTGTAATCAATCTACTGACGAATTTTAAATTTTGATATATATCCAGCTCTTTGTTTTCTCATGGTTTTTGTTGCAAGCATGTTGCTAACATTAACACTGGCAATTACTGTTTATTTAATTTTATTCTATTTTATAAAATTTAGCACATTGAAAGATAATGAAACACGTCTAATCATTTACAAATAAGATGATTTATTAACAATTAAATGACGTATTAAGGTGTATAATACCTATTATTAATTATTATTCTTACTATTAACGCAATACGTTCATTAAACTGAAAAATCACAAAGTATACGACAGTTTTAACTAGCATACGACTATTTTCGAATATTGGTACGACTGTTCTACGTTTCTGATCTGGCAACCCTGCTCTGGTGTGCCATGACCCTAAGGGCTCTCTTTGTGAGGGACCAGGGGCGTGGTGCATGTCTGAGGGACCCTGGAGGCGTGGTGCACGTGGTATGGCTTCTGGTTCTAGCTGGATGTTGGGGAGTTCCGTGGGGGCTTGCGCTGGAATCTGCTTTGGAGGGGGGGCCTTTGGGCATGCCAATCATCCCATTCCCAAGGGGTTGGCACAAAGGACCCGCAGATGTGGCCTATGTGCTTAGGGTTGTTCCCAACCCGCCTCTGCCCCTAAGTGGGGAGAAAATAGATAGGTAGATGTTTATAATTTAAATGCTAGCACAATTAGTATAATTTGAAATATTAATATTTATTTCTTGTGTGACAATACTAAATACAATTACAATTAGAATGTCTGTTTATTATTAGATTAAACTTACTTTTCCTGTAATTGATCAGTTTCGTTTTTCAATGATATGAATCAAGTGTTTGGATAATGTCAGCCTATATACCACTATTATACTTGAAAAACACAATAGCTGAAGCCTACAGGAAATATGCAATACCAATTAAATAAAATACGTTTTGCAGTTAACTTTTAATTATGTGGAAGGAAAGGAAATAGACATTAAATCCATGTCTGGGATATTAATACAAGGACGCCATTTGGATGTGTGTTCTCGACGGAGAGAAACCTCCCGTGGTTTGCCTTGTCTTCTGAATCAGTTGAGGAATTTGATGTCAGACTGGCATGTTGTCATGGTAGCTCAATGGTAGAGCATCGGCGCGCTAAGCCGAAGATCCGTGTTCAAATCCCGGTTATGACAAAATTTTTCAAGCTGATTCTTACTTGTAGTAAACTTTTATTATAATTTTGTAAAAATACTGTTATAAGTGTCTAATTATTTGTAGTAAACACCTTATGGCAGAAACAGTGAAAAGTAATCCAAAGTGGGTTCTGGTTTATGCTGCGCAGTGAGTTGTGATACATCTCATAACAAAAATAGGCTAAAGTCTACTATATAACTATTATACAACTGAATACTATCTAATATATAAAGTCGAATGTGTGTTTGTGGGTATGTTTGTTCCTTATACAAATCTACATTTCTTTACCAATTTACACGGAATTTTGCACACATACCCAGTTAAGCCCGGGAAGTATAGCGGTCAACATTAAAATTCAAACAAAATACTCCTTCCCTTGAAAATTATATAATTTCTGAGAATTTTATACTGAAAAAAATGAATTGCTGTTTAGTTCACATGGCAACAGAGAATTGTTTACTATGATTACATAGGGCCTTGGCAAGTATATAGCCTAATGCTGGACGAATTATGATTCCATCGATGTAATATATTGGCGAAAATAATTACTGAAAATGAAATCCACGAAAATAAAGCACAGTGTGATGTAGTCACGTAACTTTCTCTACCCTCGACATAAGAAATATTTACTGACTTCACATTTTGATGTAGAATAAGAGGGACAACTTAAGTGTGTGAGTATGCTATATCAAAAGTCTGTAAATAATCCTTTCCGCTGATAAGTTATCCATACCTGTAGGCTTTATATTGGTTGAGAAATAGGGATGTTTATCATAGGCCCTAAGCATGGGATGGAACATTTTGAGTCCTATGCTCGCAGTATATTATGTCCCGGGTTCTAGGGGAGGAAGGTATGAAAGTGATACTGCATTTCTCTTTTATTTCAGCTCCGAAACGATTGAATAGTAACATGAGAATGAGAAATAAAATTTTCCGTCAAGTCAGTATAATCTTATGTAATTTGTGTTTCTTCTTATTTCAACCCCTCCCAAGCATGATGTGTAGAAGCAACGGAATGCAGCATTCCACATCCTCTATGAGCCATAAAAAGCTATATCCAGCGTTTTCTGATGGAATAGTTTGAGTGTGATAAATCTTTTTCTTCATTTCAAGTTCTACATACTGTACCTTCATAAGTTAATTTCAAATTAAAAAATACAAAGCCCGGGCGACGCCGGGCCTTTTCAGCTAGTATACTATATAACCGAATTTAGTAAGGAATAACTTAGGCACAAATGCTCACTTTTCTCATTTATTATTTATTAATATTGTCTTCTATGTATTGGTGACAGTGGTTTATTACAGCAGCACAAGAAGCTAATGTTTATATTTTTGTAAATATTTTTTTGCATGTAGGACACTTAGGCAGGCCTGACGAGAGGGAGGGGCAGCCGGGGCTGCAGGCCCGGGTCCCAAATGGGGGCCCTGCCGACCAGGTCTTATTTTTTGCTTTCTAAATTTACTCTAAAATAAAATAAGTTATAAGTCAGTAAACAGCTTAAGTTATGTTTTATGTGCTTATTCTAGCTGCATTGGTCTGTCATATAGAGGTGACTCGGAATTAATCAGTTAATCTGAAACGGATTATTCTTGAAGAAAAATTACTATTTTTGAAAAGTATAAGTAGAAGCAGAAATCCAGTAATGGGAAGTAATGAAGTAAAAGTAATTGGATTACAGTAACAATTCCTATTTTGGTCCCATTTACTTGTAATCAATACTTTAAAAAAATGTAATTTCTACTTTTAATTTACTTCTGGAAATAAAATTGTAATTGTTACAATTTAGTAGTCGTTAGTATTAGTATCATTCTCGCTTGCTATAACGTCATCACTGCTGTTTTTGCAACTAATATCCAAATTAGAGTTAATATTAACAAAAAGTTACTCAATGTTTCTGAAAATATTCTCATTGATGTGTTTTTTTGTTTGTTCATTAATAATTTGGGCTTGTGTCCTAAACATACCCAAAACAAGGAATTTTTAGATACTAACATTTTGTAAAGTAATTGTAAATGTAATTGTAATTTTACTGATTACTTTTTTGAAAAAGTAATTTGTAATTGTAATTAAGTGAAATGTCTCTCAGATAATTGTAATTCAGCCCAATTACTTTCTTTTCATACTTTTCCCATCACTGCAGAAATCGTTTTGGATTCAACAGTAGGCCTCACTAACGTTCTACATTTAAAATCATAATTTTCAAAAGATTAAACTGGTACGTACAGTAAAAATTGTTCCTAATTAGAACATTTTAATGTATTTTTCCGTTTTGTGCCCGGCATCAGTTAACCAATCTGGTCCAAAATCATTAGGCTTCATCCCGTGAGCGTTATAAATAGTATACCAAGTTTTATGAAAATCCGATAAAGCATATTTGAGTTATCGTGCTTACAGACACATGGCCAGACAGACAGACAGTCCTGTCTACCAGACAATCTCATAAAGTACCGGTACCATTCTGGTACTTAAAAATTATGTAATTTAATATCATTACATAATCTTTTTGTTGCGTACATTTTAAAGGGTGAGTTGGGTAGTGAATTTAATATTTGACAGGGGCCCGGGAAAATTTGTCCCTGGGGCCCTAGCTTTCTTTCCACGGCCTCATTTAAACTATGGGCCTACTGTAATTTATTTAAAAACAACCTATTATTATCCAGCTCAGCTGTAACCTGAAAGTTCTTTTTGTATAAAGGTGCAGTCAACAGTTAACCAGTTGACCAGTAACCTATTAGCATTTTCAGATGAAACATAATATCACACTGATTTCAGGTCTGCTGATTTAAACAATGTGGCAAATCCTGATGTGAAGCGCTTTCTGTGTTTGAAAATCGGTCCTCAACATCAACATGGAAGATGGTTCAGGAGAAGGCAGAAATACTATGTAAGTTATCATATCACTCATCTGAGATTTTTATTTTTGTTAGTAACTAGCAGGTGCCTACGACTTCATCCACGATTATTCATTCAATTGCAAGATTTTAAAATAAATTATTTAAGCATAATAATTAAAACATACTGTATTTATTAACACTTACATGCAAATCACTCATAAACTAAACAATTATTAACAAAACAATAAAAATCAGGCTTTCGGATGCATTTCATGATTAGAAAGAGCCGCTTGGGAAAAACGACATTAGAGTTCCCTGACCCAGATAACCCCTGCATAGTGAGTTCCATCCAAATCTACATCCATAGTTCCGTCTACATTCATTATCCTTCTTCAGTACACCTATCTAAAAAAACAGATCTCTAAGTCCTATAACATTATGAACAAATTAATTCATCAGAGCAAGCTATCAAAATCAAAGCAATTGACAATTTTGATGCTTTATGCTGAAAAAAAAAATTCACCAATACTGTTCTTTCTTGGTTATTTTGATTGCAGAGCAAAGCGAGCAGCACTTCATTTTACAATTGAAATGTTTTACTGAAAACTGGTGCTTCAATATATTAAAAAAAAAACTCAGGGTTTCTGCGATATTTTTGCTCATAACTCATGAACAAAAGTAAAAACTAAAAATCCAGCTTCATGGACACCTTTTGGACACTCTTCAGTCCATCGATGTTACCTCCCTTAATTTACATTAAACAGTTTTTCTTCTCTCCTGAAAAATTTACATTGGGCCTAAGTGTACTTAATACAGTTTGAAACGTACCTCATTTATCTCCACGCAATCAAAAGCTTTTGTTAAATCAATGAGAACGCTAGTTGTATAATTGTTTGAATCAATCTGTTTTATAGTCTCCTCTCCTTGTTCAAGAATAGCCATCATTTGTTTTTTTTACAAATCTGTTCTGTCCTATTGACATAAATATTTTTGTATTCTGTTACAGAGAATTTTTTCAATTATCTTTGAGAGACGAATTGAAAGATCAGTTTGTCAAATAATTAAATAAAATTACCACATTATAAAAATTATAACCGTTTTGACAAAACTTAACATCTGCCAAAACATAAGTTGTTCAGGAGAAGGTTTGTTTAGTTTTTATTAACATTTAGAAGATATAAACCTTTCAAATTGAGGCTTCAGAATGAATTGGTTATATTAACTTTTCTTATGTTCTTTTTTCACCATCTTAAAGATCTCATTTCAAAGCACCTAAAAACCATTAAAAAACAAATTGGGCAAAAAATGGAGAGGTTGAGTTTTGTCAAAACGGACCTCAATTTTGAAATGGTTTTGCACACTTTCAAGTGGGTGGGTAGGAGGATTGATTTCGGGTTTTTGGCAGCCTGCGCCACTGCCATCTAGTGGGAGAAGTGAGCTAATTGGGAAAAGGTCTGTGTTATATAGGAGAGACAAGAAATGTCATATTAGTAGTATTTTCATTTCTATGCCAGAGTTCTGCAGCCCTATAAGAATCTACCTCCCTTGCATCTTATAATACAATACAATACAATAAAGTTTTATTTTACCTGGTAGAGTTAAGGCCATGAGACCTTATCTTCCACTCAACCAGGGGGAGAAAAAGATACATTCAACTTACAATATTAAACAGAAGGAAAGAAATGAAAGAAGTTTTAAGATACCCTACATTAATACTTGACTATTTACAATTATTAACAATTGCATCAAAGACCGTTAAAACTAAAAGTAAAATTAAACAATATATTATGTTATACGTGATCAATTAAAATACCATCTACTTATAAATATTAATCTGGCCTAATTAAAAATGTATGTCACAACCTTCCATGTTTGGGAAATCATCTACATTATAAAATTCCCCACACAGCACACTACGTAAAATATACGTATATTATACGTATATACGTAGATTATTTGTATATTATACGTAGCCTATATTATACGTAGTGTGCTGTGTGGGTCTTTTGATATGAACCAGCTTTCTAGGACTTTCTCAAATTTGTTAGTAGGTACTTCAACAGCAGAACTGGACAACTTATTAAAACATGTATATCGCTTATATAGATGACTGTCTACGCATTTATTTAATCTGAATGACGGCAAATCTAATTTCGAATTGTTTCTAGTTCTGTGTTTATGTAGACCTATATCAAAACGTAGTATTAATTGTTGTAGGTTTTCTTTTGTGTGTACTAAATTTATATATATATATATATAGCCTATATATAGAAAGACAAGGAAATGTGATTATTTTTAATTTACGAAATAGATCTACACAACTATCTCGATGCTTTACTCCTGCTAAAATTCTTATGGCTTTCTTCTGACATAGGAACACCTTTATTGACCCCATAACTGGATGCCATAAGTGGATGAAAAAGGTGTAAAGTAAGCTGTTATTAACATATCTTTACTGACTGAGGCTTTAGCTTTCGGAGTAGAAAAATAACTCGCCAGCTTTAGTAGGCCTCATAATTTGCCCCTGAGGTATGGGACAGGTCTGGTCAAATGACTCATTTCATTTATAGTAGACCTCATCTCTGACCAGCCTTGCTCAAATTGGATTGTAGGCCTTATAGATGATGATGATGATCATCATCATCATCCATCATCATCATCGTCATCGTCGTCGTCATTATTATTATTATTATTATTATTATTATTATTATTATTATTATTATTATTATTATTATTATTATTATTATTATTATTATTATTATTATTATTATTATTATTATTATTATTATTATTATTATTATTATTATTATTATTATTATTATTATTATTATTATTATTATTATTATTATTATTATTATTATTATTATTATTATTATTATTATTATTATTATTATTATTATTATTATTATTATTATTATTATTATTATTATTATTATTATTATTATTATTATTATTATTATTATTATTATTATTATTATTATTATTATTATTATTATTATTATTATTATTATTATTATTATTATTATTATTATTATTATTATTATTATTATTATTATTATTATTATTATTATTATTATTATTATTATTATTATTATTATTATTATTATTATTATTATTATTATTATTATTATTATTATTATTATTATTATTATTATTATTATTATTATTATTATTATTATTATTATTATTATTATTATTATTATTATTATTATTATTATTATTATTATTATTATTATTATTATTATTATTATTATTATTATTATTATTATTATTATTATTATTATTATATATTATTATTATTATTATTATTATTATTATTATTATTATTATTATTATTATTATTATTATTATTATTATTATTATTATTATTATTATTATTATTATTATTATTATTATTATTATTATTATTATTATTATTATTATTATTA
>CAXKWD010000008.1:161673352-161807614 GCA_964059195.1 Ectobius pallidus
TTATTATTATTATTATTATTATTATTATTATTATTATTATTATTATTATTATTATTATTATTATTATTATTATTATTATTATTATTATTATTATTATTATTATTATTATTATTATTATTATTATTATTATTATTATTATTATTATTATTATTATTATTATTATTATTATTATTATTATTATTATTATTATTATTATTATTATTATTATTATTATTATTATTATTATTATTATTATTATTATTATTATTATTATATTATTATTATTATTATTATTATTATTATTATTATTATTATTATTATTATTATTATTATTATTATTATTATTATTATTATTATTATTATTATTATTATTATTATTATTATTATTATTATTATTATTATTATTATTATTATTATTATTATTATTATTATTATTATTATTATTATTATTATTATTATTATATTATTATTATTATTATTATTATTATTATTATATTATTATTATTATTATTATTATTATTATTATTATTATTATTATTATTATTATTATTATTATTATTATTATTATTATTATTATTATTATTATTATTATTATTATTATTATTATTATTATTATTATTATTATTATTATTATTATTATATTATTATATTATTATTATTATTATTATTATTATTATTATTATTATTATTATTATTATTATTATTATTATTATTATTATTATTATTATTATTATTATTATTATTATTATTATTATTATTATTATTATTATTATTATTATTATTATTATTATTATTATTATTATTATTATTATTATTATTATTATTATTATTATTATTATTATTATTATTATTTTATTATTATTATTATTATTATTATTATTATTATTATTATTATTATTATTATTATTATTATTATTATTATTATTATTATTATTATTATTATTATTAAGTAGCTGCTTCCTAGATAATACCCCTGGGGAAACTCCCATCAGCTGATGTTTGACAGCTGGCCAAACTGTCACTCATGATGGGGCTTTACAAAGCAGAAAGGTTAGATATGGATCTATTTTAAATAGGCCCTACAGTTTATTCTCAGGACATCATCATTATTATTATTCTATGTTAGGAGAAATGGAAGAAGAGTTTGGATTACTAAATTGGAAGTTGGATGTAAAAAACATTAAGGAGGAAGTTAACGTAAAAGAAGACAGCTCATTTATTCTGACTTCTTGTTCCATAAAAACAGAATTACCTATTGCTGAGGAAAAATCAAGCTCATCTTTAACTCCAGAGGAAGATAATGCTTTACTACTTGAAGAGATCACTCAAAATTGTTGTGAATCTGATACATCTTTATCTGGCAAAGGATTAGTGTGTGACGTTTGTCACAAAGTGTTTGGTAGGAAGTCAAATTTCGTTCAGCATCTAGTGTCGGTATAAGTGCACTTCAACTAAGTTTACGATTTATATGAAAACCAAATTTTTTATGGATCTGAAAAACCACTCAAATCGTTCAGGATTTTTCACAGAATGTTTTCACATGCAACCTGTCTTTATAAATGCTTCGTAAATGAAAATAAAGAGAAATAACTGCATGAATTTTGCCGTAAAATACATTTTGTCAGCCATGATCCATTCTGTAACGGCCCCGTTGATACGAGCGTTGCCAACATTCCAAATAAATCCCTGAAACTACTTGTGTTGAGTTGAATTTAGTGCATGTACTAGTAAATGTCATGTTTGCTATAGGATTCTCTTCGTTACATACAGGATACTAAAATGATCACTCTTCAGTATGAGTGAAATTGTATTTCCAACATTTTTATAACTACGTATTTTATTTTTGGACACATATATTAATGCCGTATTACATTTACCTTACTTATGTGTATATTAACAGTCACTAGACCCAGTGGCGGACGCAGGGGGGGATAGGAGGGTTACAAACCCCCCGAAATTTGAAAAAAAGGCTATATATATACTCTAAGTGGCCAGTTTCATAAACTAATTGTATATGTAAGTTGATTAATTTTTTGTAGTATTCCGTCTACCTATTCAAATCCCCACCCGAAAAAAATTCTGCGTCCGCCACTGACTAGACCTGAATGCCGTGAAACTCATACGAGCGTAATGACAAATCAAAACAAAAGCAATAAATCCGGTAAAGGACCTCTTACACACACCACACCTGAATGCCTTTTCTCCACCTCCCGCATTAATATCAACGCTATGAATAATATCTCCGGACAAATAAGTATGCAGGCTGCAATTTAACATCGTATACACTAAGGCCTAATTATTTTGAGACCTTTAAGGAGAAAATTGCGATTTTACATCAAATTCGAATGTGTTAAATTCACAATCCACAACCGTATCATAACTTACGTTAAAGTTGAGATTACCAATGAGCAGATGTACACGGAAGTAAAATATATTTCCTGGGTGGAGCAGTCAGTACAGCAGAGTTTCAAAATTGTCAGGAACAGTTCAGAAGGTGTACACATAATAAATGAGCGACTGTCCCATGGCTGTAGACGCACACGAAACGAAAATATATTTCCAGGGTGGTGCAGTCAGTAAGGCAGAGTTTCTACATTTGTAGGAACACTACAGAAGATGTTGTCATAAATGAGCGACTTTCCTATGGCTGTAGATGCACATTTTAATTGATATGATTTTATTCTGCTGGATTATTCAGAACTGTATTAAACACACATATTTTGTTACTAAAGAAGTAAGTACTACTTGGACACCCTTAGCGAAAAAGAAATTCTTTCTGAACTGGCATGACAATAAAATTGCCCCTAGGAAATATGTGCTATTTAAAAAAGAAAGAAAAAAATAATTATCTATTACTACAAGCAAACTGCGATGTTTACAATAAACCTGTAATAAAAATAACTATGAACACTTGGTGGAGATTCTCAAATAAGAACGATTGTCTGTTGTCTGAAAATAACGGTTTGCACATGAAAAGCTCCTCTCTACCCAAGGGTGTAGCCAATTGTGGACAAGATATGGAAGAAATGAATATTGTTTATAGGCCTATTACTTGTTGAATTTTGCCTTTTTAAAATATAACTAACTCCGTGGCGCTAACATCCCTGAAGGGACAAGGTCTAGAACTCGTCCACTGCGTCATCTACCATAGGCAGATGGCAGGATTAGAGGCATGTGGTCTGCATGCCGACACCCACGGCCGTTAATGGTGGTATCCATGACCGGAGCCGCTACTCCTCTCTGCTCAATTTGAGTCACGAGGCTGAGTGCACCCCGTTCCAGAAAAATCCGAGGAGGTACCGTGGATCGAACCCGGGCCGACGGATCTGTAGACAGCGACGCTAACCACGAGACCACGCCGGTGGTCCTTCTTAAATATACTCGAATAATAATGTATTACAATTGGATGTTTAAGAAAAATACCAACTTCAATGGAATTCACGATTTTTAATAGATCATTTTTGCAATTTTTAAATCCTATTTCATAATTATATAGAGCTTACTTTAGGCACCTAAAATTGCATTTTACCAACCTAAAATCCCGAAAGCTAATAATAATATTTGTGGTGCTAAGCGGGGACGATATCAATAAATATTTATTATATGGAGAAATTTTTTTTTCCGATTTGAGTTACATGTGTTATTTATAATTCGACCCTTCTGAACACGAATATAACAATAATAATAAGCAGTTTCTTCCGCACTTCGAGAAAATGCCGATTTTCCAATAGTGTCACACATTTCTCGCAGGAAAAGAGGGAACTATTCAAAGAAAAATTCATTCTGTGTAGGATAAATTTTTTTCCAACTTGAAATACGTGTTTTATCTATAATTCGTCCCTTCTGAACACGAATATAACAATAATAATAAGCAGTTTCTTCCGCACTACGAGAAAATGCCGATTTTCCAATAGTGTCACACATTTCTTGCAGGAAAAGAGGGAACTTATTCAAAGAAAAATTCATTCTGTGTAGGATAAATTTTTTTCCAACTTGAAATACGTGTTTTATCTATAATTCGTCCCTTCTGAACAAGAATATAACAATAATAATAAGCAGTTTCTTCCGCACTACGAGAAAATGCCGATTTTCCAATAGTGTCACACATTTCTCGCAGGAAAAGAGGGAACTATTCAAAGAAAAATTCATTCTGTGTAGAATAAATTTTTTTCCAACTTGAAATACGTGTTTTATCTATAATTCGTCCCTTCTGAACACGAATATAACAATAATAATAACCAGTTTCTTCCGCACTACGAGAAAATGCCGATTTTCCAATAGTCACACATTTCTCGCAGGAAAAGAGGGAACTATTCAAAGAAAAATTCATTCTGTGTAGGATAAATTTTTTTCCAACTTGAAATACGTGTTTTATCTATAATTCGTCCCTTCTGAACACGAATATAACAATAATAATAAGCAGTTTCTTCCGCAATACGAGAAAATGCCGATTTTCCAATAGTGTCACACATTTCTCGCAGGAAAAGAGGGAACTATTCAAAGAAAAATTCTTTCTGTGTAGGATACATTTTTTCTAACTTGAAATACGTGTGTTATCTATAATACGACCCTTCTGAACACGAATATAACAATAATAATAAGCAGTTTCTTCCGCACTACGAGAAAATGCCGATTTTCCAATAGTGTCACACATTTCTCGCAGGAAAAGAGGGAACTATTCAAAGAAAACTTCTTTCTGTGTAGGATACATTTTTTTCTAACTTGAAATACGTGTGTTATCTATAATACGACCCTTCTGAACACGAATATAACAATAATAATAAGCAGTTTCTTCCGCACTTCGAGAAATACCGATTTCCCATTAGTGTCACACATTTCTCGCAGAAAAAGAGGGAACTATTCAAAGAAAAATTAATTCTGTGTAGGATAAATTTTTTTCCAACTTGAAATACGTATGTTATCTATAATACGACCCTTCAGAACACGAATATAACAATAATAATAACCAGTTCCTTCCGCCCTTCCAGAAAATACCGATTATCCATTACCGTCACACATTTTACGCAAGAAACGTAGGAATGATTCAAACAAAAATTAATTACATGCAGGCAAAATTTTTTCCCCGCTTGATTTACATGTGTTATCTATAATTCAACCCTTCTGAACACGAATAGAACAAAAATAATAACCAGTTCCATACGCACTAGGAGAAAATTCCGAATTTCCATTCGTGACACACAGTTTACGCGTAAACTGTGTGACACGAACGGAAAATCGGAATTCTCTCGAAGTGCGGAAGAAACTGCTTATTATTATTGTTATATTCGTGTTCAGAAGGGTGGTATTATAGATAACACACGTATTTCAAGTTGGAAAAAAATTTACCCTACACAGAATGAATTTTTCTTTGAATAGTTCCCTCTTTTCCTGCGAGAAATGTGTGACACTAATGAAAAATCGGAATTTCTCAAAGTGCGGTACAAACTGCTTATTATTATTGTTATATTCGTGTTCAGAAGGGTCGTATTATAGATAACACACGTATTTCAAGTTGGAAAAAAATTTATTTTACACAGAATGAATTTTTCTTTGAATAGTTCCCTCTTTTCCTGCGAGAAATGTGTGGCACTAATGAAAAATCGGTATTTTCTCGAAGTGCGGTAGAAACTGCTTATTATTATTGTTATATTCGTGTTCAGAAGGGTCATATTATAGATAAAACACGTATTTAAAGTTGGAAAAAAATTTATCCTACACAGAATGAATTTTTCTTTGAATAAGTTCCCTCTTTTCCTGCGAGAATTGTGTGACACTAATGAAAAATCGGAATTTCTCGAAGTGCGGTAGAAACTGCTTATTGTTATTGTTATATTCGTGATCAGAAGGGTCGTATTATAGATAACACACGTATTTCAAGGTGGAAAAAATTTATCCTACACAGAATGAATTTTTCTTTGAATAGTTCCCTCTTTTCCTGCGAGAAATGTATGGCACTAATGAAAAATCAGTATTTTCTCGAGGTGCGGTAGAAACTGCTTATTATTATTGTTATATTCGTGTTCAGGAGGGTCGTATTATAGATAACACACGTATTTCAAGTTGGAAAAAATGTATCCTACACAGAATGAATTTTTCTTTGAATAGTTCCCTCTTTTCCTGCGAGAAATGTGTGGCACTAATGAAAAATCGGCATTTTCTCGATGTGCGGAAGAAACTGCTTATTATTATTGTGATTTTCGTGGTCAGAAGGGTCTAATTATAAATAACTCATTTAATACATGTCGGAAAAAAAAATTTCCTCCATGTAATGAATTTTTGTGTGAAACTTTCCTACTTTGTTAGCGTAAACTGTGTGACACTATTGGAAAATCGGTATTTTCAAGAAGTGCGGAAGGAACTGGTTATTATTATAATTATATTCGTGTTCATAATGGTCAAATTATAGATAAGACATATAACTTAGGTCGGGATAAAATTTTCCTTCCATGTAATGAATTTTTGTTTTGAAACGGTCCTACTTTTTCTGCGTTAATTGTGTGACACTAATGGAAAATCGGTATTTTCAAGAAGTGCGGAAGGAACTGGTTATTATTATTGTTATATTCGTGTTCATAAGAGTCTAATTATAGATAAGACATATAACTTAGGTCGGGAAAAAATTTTCCTTCCATGTAATGAATTTTTGGTTCGAAACTGTGGGTAAACTGTGTGACACTAATGGAAAATCGGGTTTTTCTCGAAGTGCGGAAGGAACTGGTTTATATTATTGTTATATTCGTGTTTAGAAGGGTCGAATTATAGATAACGCATGTAACTTAGGTCGGAAAAAAAATTTCCCTCCATGTAATGAATTTTTGTTTTGAATCGGTCCTACTATTTCTGCGTTAACTGTGTGACACTAATGGAAAATCGGTATTTTCAAGAAGTGCGGAAGGAACTGGTTATTATTATTGTTATATTCGTGTTCATAAGAGTCTAATTATAGATAAGACATATAACTTAGGTCGGGAAAAAATTTTCCTTCCATGTAATGAATTTTTGGTTCGAAACTGTGGGTAAACTGTGTGACACTAATGGAAAATCGGGTTTTTCTCGAAGTGCGGAAGGAACTGGTTTATATTATTGTTATATTCGTGTTTAGAAGGGTCGAATTATAGATAACGCATGTAACTTAGGTCGGAAAAAAAATTTCCCTCCATGTAATGAATTTTTGTTTTGAATCGGTCCTACTATTTCTGCGTTAACTGTGTGACACTAATGGAAAATCGGTATTTTCAAGAAGTGCGGAAGGAACTGGTTATTATTATAATATTATATTCGTGTTCATAATGGTCAAATTATAGATAAGACATATAACTTAGGTCGGGAAAAAAATTATTCTATGTAATGAATTTTTATTTAAATACTTCCTACTTTTTCTGCGAAAAATGTGTGATAATAATGGAAAATCAGAATTTTCTCGAAGTGCGGAAGGAACTTATTATTATTATTGTCATATACGCGTTCAGAAGTGGTGAAATACATGCAAAAACATGTATATCATCTACAATAACATTTTTATTGCCATGTAATTTATATTTCTTATATTGTTAATATTATTACTCAGAAAATTGCTTAACATTAATTTTAAATCGGAATGTATTTATTGGAAATTCGCGTTCAGGACGATCGACTAATATAGAAAACATGTATTACATGTCAAACCAGATTTTTACTGTTATATTATTTATACGTTTAATAGTTATTTATAACAATTATAATTATGAAATTAATGAAAACTATTATCTGCCCACCCAATAATTCATTCAGCCATGTATCAATCCATCCATTTATACATCCATTCATTTATCATTCATCCTACCATCCATTCGTCCATCAATCAATCCAGTTATCTAACCAACCATCCATTAATTATTAATTGATCCATCCACTTATTACAGAAGTCATTCATCGATCCATTATTTAACTAATTCATTCACCAAGCAATCCATCCTTCATCTATCAATTAATGAATTAGGTACATAATTCATTAATTCATCCACCCATCCATTGATGAATCAATTAATGCATACATTTATCCATCCAATTAGTTAATTAATTCAACCGTCCATCCATTTATTTATATATCCATAAAGCATTTGATGGATGGTGGGTTAGGTGGGTGAAATAAATAATTTCGGATGAATGAATGGATATATTTATGGATGAATGAATTAATAATGGATGGATGAATGGGTAGGTGGGCTAATTAATAAATAAATTAATGAATGAATGGATTGATTAATGGTTGGTTGGATCGATGAATGAATGAATTTATTGATGGATGCATGAGTGGATAGATGGGTGGATGAATGAATGAATGTATGGATAATTAAATGGTGGAATACATGAATTAATTAAGGGACGAATGACTGGATGGATGTATGGATGATTGAACAGATGGGTGGATGAATTAATAGACAATGGATGGATTAATAATTTTAGTTAAAAATGAAAATTAATTATCTCATTGTTAATAATTGGATGGTTGGAAAAATAATTTATGGATGAATGGATAATTCGATGGATGGATAGCTTTATTGATGTCTGAATTGATGGATGGGTGGGTGGTAGGTTTGTTGGATTAATTAGGGGATGAATGGATGGACTGTTATTAATTATTTAGTAAATATATTGATGGATGAACGAAAGGATGAATGGATGGGTGGATTCACGGATGAATTAATTGATCAATTAATGGATGGGTGGATTGGTTAATCAATGAACTAATCAATGGATGGATGAATAGATTAATGCAAAATTTAATTAACATACGGATTTGATGGATGGATGAATGAACCATCCAACCAGCCATTCATCTATCAATCAAGCCAACCACCCCTTTAACCAAACATTCATCCGTCCATTAATTAATTTATTATATAAATAATTCATTTAACTATTTCATCCACCCATCGATACAAACATTCAGCTATCCATTAATAAATCCATGCATCCATTTATCCACCCACGCATCCTTTTCATTAAATAATTCAACAATACACCCATAGATTCATCCATCCATCAGTCTATGAATGGATGGTGGAAATAATTTATTAACTAGTAACTGGATGGATGGATGAATTTAAATATTTATTTATGGTTGAATGGATGAATGAATGTACGGATGAATTAATGGATGAACGGATGGATAAATGAATGGATGGAAGAATGTTTCATACCAAATTACGATTATTATTTTTTTATGAAAGGACAATGTTGAAGACAAGTATTTTAGAAAACAACAACCACAATAATAATAATAATAATAATAATAACAATGTGAAGAAAGAAATTGAATAATATTTAAAATGTTTCTCTGTTAGCTCTTCATGAAACATGAAGCAAAACAGCAATTAAACAATGCTTTTTCTAATATCAAGCTTCAATTCGAATTTGTCTTAGTTTAATAGTGGTAGTAGTAGCCCTACCGGATCGCGCAAACGTCTCCTGGAGATCCTTTAAGGGGATATCTGCGGCGAATTTATTTCCGGGGTGCGCCAGTCCCCTACCTCACATTTAAACCTAAGTACAACACAAGCACCCAGTCACGAACCCGGGAAAGAGATTTTTCACTGCTGAATCGAACCCGGGCCGCCGGGTGGAAGGCAAGCGTGCTACCGACTAACACAAGGCGGGGGGACACTTTAATGTTAATTGATCACGAATTAATATTTGAAAAAGTTTCATTATTCTACTTCATTAAAACACGAAGGAAATATGAGTTATTACATAAAACACTCGAACATGGTTTCTCTCCATGTATTACATAAAATTAAGCTTCCGTTCGAATTTGCGTAACCCCAGCGCTCTTATTTATTATAACTTGTCATTGAGGAAGTTCCTATTGTTTTCCCGACCGGAAATTATACGAAACGAAAGCTTCCATTCTAACTTGTGTAAATGCAGTGTGATACTAGCTGTCAGGTTGGTACTGCTCCAAAGTCAGATGTGGGTTTAATTATCAAATAGCCGTGGTAGAGAATACTATGATTTTATATGGGGAAAATCACGACTTTAATTACTGTTTTTTGAAGCCTTCGTGGCAAGTACAAAGGTGTGTGACGTGTCAAAAAATTCTGTGAAAATTCCTGAACGATTAGAGTGGTTTTTCACATCGATAAAAAAATTGGTTTTCATGAAAATCGAAAACTTAGTTCAAGTGCACTTATACCCTAGTGTCTCATTCAGGTCAGAAACCTTTTGCATGCGATTTGTGCAATGCTTCTTTCAACCGGAAAAATAATCTGAAACGTCACTTAATTGTACATTCTGGCATGAGACCATTTTCCTGTGATATTTGTAAGAAGTCATTTAATATGAAAAGTAGCCTGGGGAAACATTTGATAATGCATTCTGGGAAGAAGAACTTTTCTTGTGATGTGTGCTGCAAAATGTTCGGAGACAGAAGCAATCTCAGTCAGCATATTGCCACACATTCTAGGGTGAAATCATTTTGTTGTTTTGTTTGCAACAAGTCGTTCCGTTTCAAAAATAAGCTGAAGGAACACATGCGTGTTCACTCTGGAGAAAAACCATTTGCATGTGGAGAATGTGGAAAAGCATTCCTTCGAAATAGTCATCTCAATAGACATATGTTTAGATTTGGCCATGTAAGAACGTAGCATTTATCTTGAGATATATTAGTGACCAATTATGCACATGGTTCCTGACCCGATTAGGGTGGATACTCATGGAAGGAAGTGAACGTAAGTTGTGAATGGTTTCTGATGATACTCAAAACCTATGATGGAAGAAGCCCTAAGAGACCAGACACAGATGGAATCGGAGATCCGGTCCAACCTTTTTACTATGCATATATTAATGACTGATCAGTGGAGGTAAGCAGACTACAAGCTGCAACATATAATTACAAGATCTGCGGCACATGGCTTCCACTACAAGTCGGCTGCGGTGGTCTTGAGGTAGTGTGCCCGCCTCTAGATCCGAAGGTCGCGGGATCGAACCCGGCCGCAGTCAATGGGTTTTTCAGGATGTAAAAATTCTGGGCACGGAGTCCTCTGGGAGGGACTTGAAGCTGGGGGGCCCCTGTCATAGATTTACAGCATGTAAAAGAACTCCAAGCCTAAATTAGAGCCTCTGGACAAAATTTCTCGGCCCTTTCACATCCAAGTAATACCTTAGTGTCCGGAGGGGGGTTAAGGGGTGATGGGCTTACCACCTGTCCCTCTGCCCTCTCTAGGAAAATAAGCTTAACAAAATTCACATCGGTAACCAGAAACCTCCACTTGAAGGCCCTTTGCCCCAACATGGGAATTCAAGAAAGGGAGAGAGAGAGAAAGCTTCCACTGCAAGCTATACATGAACAAATCATTTCACAATCCAAGAAAAAGTTGTGTGTGTCAATAGTGCATGGAGAATTGTGACTGATATCATGCAGAGGTTTTGCAGAAACAGCAGATCATCCCTGACTACTTTTGCGCTGAAGACTAGAAGAAGCTTCAATAATGCACATTACGAGTATTTATCATTATTACGAGGGGTATTCCGAAAGTAAGTTTCGTCAATGTATGGCAGGAGCGGCGTGTTCACCAGGGGAACCAAACAAACGCCAGACGAATCCCCACCCGTGGCTGGTTCCACGACGGAAGTGGCGTCAGCGGAGGAGGCATGACGCAGGCGCACTGCGCCGTAGAAGAGCGAGTCGCAGCAGACTGGCGTGCCCGCAGGTATTAGTGTACCGCTCACGATGGCACGAGAGATTTAGCGCCACTGCCATGTACCGCTATCTCCCCTCTTTCAAACGAGCCATTGCTGCAGCCGCTGAACCTTTTATTGTCCGAGATAGAGCTGTTTGAAATTGATCTCCCGATTTCCGTCCCCGCAAAGTGCGGCCTCCACTAACCCATCTCGCACAAACCTTATGGAACATCAATTTGTCACTCAAAATGGTCTGTATGGAACCTTTAGTAATGTCAGGAAGCTGAGGTGGAGCAGGCTGTGCGCCAATTCCTTGCATCGCAGGGCACCGAGTTTTACCACAGTCGGTTCTTCAAACTGATCGCACGCTATGACAAATGTCTCAATGTCGCTGGCGACTATGTCGAAAAATAGTGCACGGTGTGTAGTTCATGCTGCCATGCTGTATTGCTTTTGGGTCAATAAAGTGTCCGTGTGACAAACTGACGAAACTTACTTTCGGAATACCCCTCGTATATATTAATAATACTCCCTCAGAGCAGTCACTAAGCACATGGACAGGAGAGAGACTAAGAGAAGAGAAATAGACCCAGCCTTCTATGTCACCTGGAGAGAAATTGAATGGAAGCAAACCAAGAACCTAGATATGTAACAATTCTTGTTTCCACCATAGTATATGCATGGACAAATGATAATGGAAATATGCAGCAGTTTCTCTTGCTTCCTTGGCATTACTACTTTCCATGTGTTGAATTCACTTTGTTTGCTTAGCCCAATATACATTCATAGTTCCTTTAATTTCATCCATCTATTTTATTTCCCTTATTTCCTGTTTCGGTACCGGTCCTAGAATTTATATCAATGCCACTTTCATTAAATTTAGGTTTCGTTTGAACTACTTAAAATCAGAATACTAAACTAGAACAAGAAATATGTTTAAATACTTATGCCTAATTAATAACTTCTGTGCTAAGATGATCCGTCATTATTGGACTGTCTACATATATAGGTACTATATAGATTGCGATTTCAATTTCAAGAATATAGTTACTTGACATTATTTAAGTTTGCCAAGATTTTGAAAATTTGTATCATCAAAACAGAATGGTGAACATTTGAGGGGTCTATTAGCAAACCCGGCAATCTCCATTTTTATAAAAGATAGTGATGCTAACTTCTAATGAAAGTTTTTGCATGACATAACTAATTAGTGGTAGGCCTACTTACGAAAATTGTTGCCGTGGATCGTAACCTGATATTCCCGCATGCAATCTGGTTGCTATGGAAACAAGAGAAATCTCCGTGCGGTAAAAATTACAAAAAGCACAAGTGCTGTAACTAAAATCATCATAATACAAGCCTTTATGGAACCAAGGCCCCCTAGTTTGTGGCGACTTTAACAGGACAAATATTCAGTCCCCATAACAACCAACACATCACTTTCTGAAATAAACTTCTATCTTCAATAATGTATATACATAATATTTTCAGCTAATATCTAAATTAATATAATTAAATTTATATAAATAATCATCGTGCAAAAAATATCATGCAATACTCGCATAACGAATCTCGGAAATTGAAAAAACTCTTTCCTCGATCCGTATGCACCGCTTACGGCACTTGTATCGCAATATACTATTAATGCATTTCCTGGTACATATTTCATGTATATGTTACAATCCAACTTCTACATAAGGGAGGAACTCGATTTTCAACACATACACTAAGTATGTACCAGGAAATACATTAAACTTCCATTAGAAGGTAGCATCTCTATCTTTTATAAAACTGGAGATTACCGGGTTTGCTAATAGACCCCTAATTTATTCTTACACTACAAAATCAAGTATCGTCCACAAAATCTGTGATGTATGGCAACCCTATTTTTGCAAAATATTCAGTTTTACTGTTGACTTAATCACTTGCAATTTCGGTTTCTGGATACTGGTATGAAGGATTTGAATTTTTCTCAGCGAATACTATGGATGAGTTCTTCACAGGCTATCAGCCAAGTTGAAGTTTTAAAAGTTTCTGAACTTCCAGACTACAGCTCTGAGTCCATCTTCTGGGATCCGATAATTGGCACCCACCGACTGCTCTGGCCTATTTATACATACCTGAACATCTAGTCAGTTTTCTCAATCATCAGATCCGAGAAGATGGACTCAGAGCTGAAGTTTGAGAGCTTGGAAACTTTTAAAGATTCGACTCGGCTGATAAGCCCATAAAGAACTCATCAATGGATACCAGTATGTCTGGATCTTTCATGAGCTACGATAGTTTGACATACTGTAGCTGCTTTTCCCAGGCCTGTTTTCCTCTTTAGTTCATGATATAGAGTTAGAGACTGTTGAGCGAGTTGAATATTTTATAAGTTCATTAACAAGTCAATTTGCAAGCTCAGTCTGAAAAGCTTGGTCACCGTATAATGACATTTCCATGTGTAATTGAATTGAGTGGCTGATTGTTTGACTTGAACCATTTATTATAAACTGTCATCTGTCATATGACTGAGTAAAGCATTATTGTTGTTATTATTATTATTATTATTATTATTATTTTTTTTTTTTTTACTCAGCCTCGTGATTCAAATTGAGGAGCTACTTGATAGAGAAGTCACGGAAACCACTATTAATGGCCGTGGGTGTCGGCATGCTGACCACATGCCCCCAATCCAGCCATCTGCCTATAGGTAGATGACGCAGTGGTCGGGTGGTAGGCCTTGTCCCTTCGGGGATGTCGCGCCACGGAGTTTAGTTTTTTTAAGTTTATTATTATTATTATTATTATTATTATTATTATTATTATTATTATTATTATATAATGTAATACTAATAAATAAAAATATTAATAATAATATAATAGTTTAGAGGAAGTAAAAATTGTGAGTAAATTTTCTCTACCGGAAGGCATAAGGGTAGTGGAAAAGTTTACTTGGTGTCTTGAGATGGATCTGAATATTCCATGTAAATATAATTGTCTCAAACAAGTTAGAAACATGTTAATCTGATAAGTAGATATATGAAACTAAACTAAATTCCGTGACGCTACATCCCTGAAGGGACAAGGCCTACCATCCGACTGCTGCATCATCTACCATAGGCAGATGACAGGATTGGGGGCATGTGGTCAGCATGCCGACAACCTACGGCCATTAATGGTGGTTTCCATGACCGGAGCCACTAGTTCTGTATCAAGTAGCTCTTCAATTTGAATCACGAGGCTGAGTGCATCCTGTTCCAGACCTCCCTACCTCATAAAAATCCGAGGAGGTACTGGAGATCAAATAGGGGCCGATAGACCTGTAGTCAGCGACGCTAACCACAAGACCACGCTGGTGGTCGGATATATATGGCCTTTTACTTTTTCGAGATATCCTGATTACGGTACTGGTAGCGAAATTAAAAATGGATACTTGTTAGTGTTATAAAAATGTATTTTAAAAAAAGTGTGTGGAACACCACACGACAGAAGTGAAACTTGTTTTAATCTTTGGATTATTGTATTTTTTCAATTTTGGATCGTTGGACTTTTTAATATTGGGTTTTTGGACTTTTTAAATTTTGGATTTTAAACTTTTAATTTTTGATATTTTTATTTTTTGGATTTTGTTAATTTTCGATTTTTTAATTGTGGATTTTTTATTTTTAAATTTTGGATTTTGGATTCTTTAATTTTAGATCTTTTATTTTTTAAATTTTGGATTTTTGAATTCTTTTAACTTTGAATTTTTGGATTTCTAAAATTTAGGATATTTAGAATTTTTAATTTTGGAAATTTTGGATTTTTGGACTTTTAAATTTTAGATCTTTGAATTTTTTAATTTTGGATCTTTGTTTTTTTTGGATTTTTTAGTTTTTTATTTTCGATTTTTTAATTTTGGATTTTTAGATTTTTTAAATTTTAGATTTTTTTTTTAATTTTTGGATTTTTTAAATTCTGGATAAGTCTACATTGAGTTGATTGTTTTCTGTGCAGTCCGTTCCATCACACCTCATTAATTTCGTGACAATTTTGAGCGTAACACTAATTTCGTGACGATTTTGAGCGTTACACAAACTCTCGATTTACCCCACCGCGGCTAAAGAAGTTTCACTTCAAAATCGTCTTTATAATTTACTTTTTTCTGTGCGAGAAAGTTTGTACAACATATTTTGCACCATTTATTTTGAACCAGGGCCACTAAGATCGTATTCTGTGCAACACCCGAAGTAACCAGAATTGTGTTTCTTCTGTTTATTATGACGGACGACTGACGAGTATTCGAAGAGGTGAGGCAAAATAATTGAAATACTAAGTCATAATATTTATAATACGGGTGAATAATACCCCTAATACAATCGCATTATGGCTACAATGGAGATGGATCCAATATTTTCTCGAGCGTTGCGACTAATGCATTCAAAATCTAAAGATGCAGGAGACCAACTGAGAGCCATGCTCGAAGAAGCTATAAAACAGCGTTACGGAACCAGCAAAAGTTTAGGTAATCTCTACATAAAAAAGGAAGTTACGGGCAAGAAAGAGGGTTCTAAATCTTCAAGTTCATCTAGTGGCAGAAAGGATGGAGACAAGAAAGCTTTTGATAAGATGGATGATAATGGCGATTCGAGCCATGAGGTGAGCCCAAGTAAACGTAGTAAGAATTCTGAAATTACCAAGTCCGGAATGGGAAAATCTCTGTTAACTACAGTCAGTTCTTCATCTGTTCAGCATATTCCACACGAGTCTGATGATATACTTAAGCAAGATGAAGACGATGATGATTTAGCTCTTGAGATATTAGAGGAAGACCTGACCTGTGTGGTGTGTAGGGGAATGGACGTCGTAGCACGCAATCAGTTGGTGGAGTGTGTGGAATGTCATTCCCTGTACCACCAGGAATGTCATCAGCCCCCAGTTCCTGATGCCGATATGAATGATCCTCGTTCTGCATGGTATTGCTCAACATGCACCAAAAAGATTCAGGGAGCTAGCAAGCAAGCTCTGGCAGGAGGTCGAGTATCACCATACAGTGCTCCAACTGGGGGAACAGGAGGAAAACCTTCATTCTCTGTCACTTCAAAATCCAACTCTTCTCCAACTTTCAGCTCTACTAGCAAATCATTTGGAGGTGTATCCGTTCAGGGGACAAAATCAAGTAGCTCTAAAGCTACAGCTTCGTCTTCTGCCAGTGCATCTTCTAAAGTTGTAGTGCCAAATATTAATATAATCAGTGCTGATAAACGCTTGCAGATAATGAAGAAGAAAGCTGCAAAAATGCAAGAGAAAAGAAAGCACTCAAAATGAAAGTTGTTATTTTAAGATGTAAGAGCAGTAATTGAAAGCTGTTTGACCTATCACGTGTCCTTATGATGTATCATAGTTTATTTAACGTTGAAAATATTATTGATGTAATATGTACCAAGTTTTTCATGTAATAAAAATTCAGGTCTGGTGTGGCCCTTCAGTCGAATGGGCTCTAGGAAATCCTAGACTTTTTCATTGTAGATTTCCATTAAAGAAATCCATGCCGAGCGTATACAACTATGTATATTACAGATAGATATATAAGTATTCATGAACCGCAGATTATTGTCTCTGGTGGACATTACATGAGAATATTATAGGAGAAAAATTCCTCCGACACTGGGACCTGAAGCCAGGACCTTTGGCTATTTGCGCCAAACCAAATGAGCTAAGCCGGAGTTCAATTCACAGCACCAGGTGGAACCTCTCTCCTATGACTAATTGCCCTAATGGTCTACCTCACGGACAGAAAAGTTATGTCATATGCAGTACTGCTGTGAGGCACACTAAGTAGTGATTTTTGTGACCGGGCTCCCACTGTTACTGTACAGTTAACATTCAAGATAGATATATGAGTATTCATGAACCAGAGATTATTGTCTCTATTTGACATTATAGGAGAAAAATTCCTCTGACACTGGGACCTTTGGCTATTCGCGCCAATGCTCTACACCTACTCTCTCTATATCTCTCTTGAATGTTAATTGTACAATATCAGTGGGAGCCCGGTCACAAAAATCACTACTTACAATTAGTGTGCCTCACAGTATTGCATATGACATAACTTGTCTGTCCGTGAGGTAGACCATTAGGGCAATTAGTCATAGGAAAGAGGTTCCATCTGGTGCTGTGAATTTAACTCCAGCTTAGCTCAGTTGGTAGAGGATTGGTGCGAATAGCCAAAGGTCCTGGGTTCAGGTCCCAGTGTCGGAGGAATTTTGCTCCTATAATATTCTTTTGTATATTACAACCCAACATGTAAGATAAATTAACTATGCACATGTAGGCCAGTCATAGAAACAGCTTAAAAAATTGTATTCTCGTGGATAATATATAAATTGCAGAAAAAAGTACAAAACAATATACCCACATGAAACTGGCTACTACAAAATTGATGATTGGTTGAATTATTGATTAAAAGAAGATAAAGGTTCACAAAACAAAAATTTCAGTAATACAAGGGTAATGATAAAATTTTGCATCTTCATTTTACATTACCGATAAGAGAACAAAATTGAAATGAAATTAATAAATAAATTTATTACAGTACTAAAAATTAGAGTACAAAATTGTTGATATTAACGCTACCCGAAAAACCAAGAACTCATAAGTACACATTATGATTTGTGAACGAGACACTTCAATATAATTTCAAATAAAATGAACAGATAAAGATCTGTTGCAGAATAGTTTACAACTACAGATAGTAAGTTACCTAGAACAGAATAGAGGAACACCATGTCAGTAGATTGTTAATGGTTATCCTTTTTGCTGTGAAGGTGTGAATAATCTTTGTCAAATAGTCATCTTTCCCATTTATCATTTCAAGCTTTTTCATTATTATGGTCCTATTTAGAATGTTGAAGGCTTTTCTGTAACCTATGAAGATTGTATATAATTTTCCTTTGGGGTGACTGAGTGCCTCCTGTATGTTGTCTAGCAGATTGGCTATGGCATGTAGAGTTAATTTTCTCTTCTTGAAGCCGAGCCACAAATCCCACATGGATTCGATCCCGGTTCCAGCAGTGGAAGGTGAGCAGTCTATGGGAGCGGCAAAAGTTTATTTTTAAATCTCCCATTTAATTAATAATTCCTTATAGATATATAAGCATTCATGAACCACAGATTATTGTCTCTGTTGGACACTACATGAGAATCTTATAGGAGAAGAATTCCTCCAACACTGGGATTTGAACCCAGGACCTTTGGCTATTCACGCCAATGCTCTACCAACTGAGCTAAGCCGGAGTTCAATTCACAGCTCCAGAAGGAACCTCTCCTCTATGATCTGAATGTTAACTGTAGGCCTACAATAACAGTGGGAGCCTGGTCACAAAAATCACTAATTAGTGTGCCTCACAGTACTGCATATGACATAACTTGTCTGCCTGTGAGGTAGACCATTAGGGCAATCAGTCATAGGAGAGAGGTTCCTTCTGACACTGTGAATTGAACACCGGCTTAGCTCAGTTGGTAGATAATTGGCGCGAATAGCCAAAGGTCCTGGGTTCAAGTCCCAGTGTCGGAGGAATTTTTCTCCTATAATGTTCTCATAATAATGTCTTTATTGCAACCAATGGTCATAGTATGATGAAATCAGCTCTGGTGGAGCACCCCGAGAAAACCTGCCCCGACCCATGTCCACCGAGATTCGATCCCGGGTCCCAGAGGTCTAACCACTGAGATATGGGGGCGGTCTCCCATTTAAAAATCAGCTGTAGTTGACAGCTGTCCAGCTGATACTCCCTGTGGCATTTCACAGCCCATGAGATTCTAGCAATGCTGGATGAAGGATAATCGGATTGGAGAGGAAATCTAGATGTAATTGTAATTTCGGGTAAATTTCGTCCTATATGAAAACTGAAATTAAACTTATCTGTTATTTTCTGACCCTTGTGAATGTTTGAAGGTTGATTATAGCTTCTATTGCATGACAGGACGACACAGTTTCTGCTTTGTTGCAAGGGGATTAAAGACTAGCGGTGATTTTAAAAGGACTGATTGAAGGTATAACTTAACCTAGTTGAAAACGCATGATGGAATATCTCTCACAGGACAAGACAAAATTAAATAGCAGTGGTAACGTCTACGTGATTTTATTATGGAAGATGAATTCGAACTGGAAAAACCACTGCTTATCAAGAAGATCGAAGTAGAAGTACTGATACCGGTGGTAAGTTTGCAGCTGTGGAAGTTAGGTATAATTTCATTACCGTGCCTTTCAACTGCACGGCATGCCAGACACATGTTGAATTGTCTGTGTAGCCAGTCCGACCCTGGCTCTAACACTGGGCAAAGGGTGATGCAGAAGATTTTTCATACTTTTGAAATTATATGATGTTTGCTTGCGTTATTGTTATGCTTATCTTGAGATCATTGGTTTTTGCTCATTGTATGAGGTGCTACTGAGAAAATCCTGAAATTCATAAGTGGCACATGACTCAGCAGTAGTATGACAAAATTCAGCTACGTGACACTTCATACATGTTTTGTGAGTCATTGTGCCAAGCGACTTCGATCTGAGTTTATGCATTTAGTGTTTGTAAGTGTTTTTCCATTGTTGCGTTTTGCTTACATTGCGATTCCATAATGACATGTGAGGGATGCAGTCATGGGCGTACGGTAAAATTTTGTTCGGGAGGGGTTCAATGTAAAGTAGTCTCAGCTCCATGTCCTTGTGAATTATTACTTTTTTATATTATAAACAGTTGTATTGTGATAATACACTGTAATAGATTAAAATGCAGCTCAGTCTTTGAAACTGTTTTTCTTGAGATTTCTATCCATTTCTCGTTTAAGCTGTAGTCTATAAATAAAAACTTTCTTTTGATAAATTATCATAATACTATATGGTGTATAGGGCACGTTTCTAAAGTCATCTGTAAATCCACCGGTGGAAAAACCAGATTAATGTCGATTACTTCATGATAATTTTGTGATGAGCTCGTGATTACTGTTGGCTTTACAAACAGGTTGATGGATTTCAGCAGGAGTATTCCAGTTGTTGTTTGACAGATTCCGAAGGGATATTTGTTTACTAGTTATTAAGCTGAAAAAACTATCAACACCACGAGGTTTTGAAATTTGAATCTTAAATAAATTATGATAAATCTTAAATAATGCTTTGATCTGTATGAAATTGTAAAATATGTAACAACCAAATCGGAGTTTCTTTTTAAATTTCGTTCCATGATTTATAATCTTTGAAATATTGCACATATTTCGGGAGGGGTTTCAACCCCCTGAACCCCCTTTACCGTACGCCCATGGATGCAGTGCGTTTGCATAAAATTTTGTTTCAAACTTGGGAAGGAAATTTGGGTCATTGTGAAGCTGATTGTGTAGATCTCTGCAGACTTCCAGGCAATGCTTCTTGTTTTAGCACTCAGTAGTCACAGAAAGAACTTTGCTGTAGTTCTTCTCTCATTGAGTTCATCGGACAAAATTCTCTGGCATGTGCCATACGATAGTCCAACAATGTCCCAGACATCTTTGATGGTTTACCTGCGGTCAAGATCACAGCCCGAACAAAAACTACATTTTTGGGTGTAATGCCACTTGAATGCACTCCTGAATGATCATCTTTATCAACCAATGTTCTGCCTTTGTTAAACTGCTTTTACCATGATGGTCTCTTGGGATTGACCATATCGGGACCAAGGAATTTCTCCAATCAATAGGACGCCGGTGCTTTACCACAGGTTTTCCTGCCATGTGGCTAGCTGCCCTCCACCAACTCAATTACAAGATTTAAAGAGCTCCATCACCTTTCCTAGCTCACTTCTCTCTCAGAAGATGGCTGCAGAATTTGTAGCAGCCAAAAGCTCGAACCACACAGACAATTTCACCCGGTTGGAATCCCGAGAGACCATCTTAAGTAACCTACACAGCCATTTCATAATTACGGGTGGGACATTCTAGCAAATTATTATTATTATTGAATATACAATTTAACGAAACCCTATTTGACCCGTAGGTATATTAGGGTTATAGTTGTTACAAAATTACAGTGTTTTCTTAATTATCCATGTCATTTAACCTAAGATATACCATCTGCTCTATACTAGCAAAGCCTGTGTATCATTGATCACATAATGCCTTTAACCTATAATTGATTATGTACATGAGAAAGAAAATAGTAAAATTGTCTAGAACAGCATTTTTTTAACAAAATATGAAATAATGGTTTGGTGTAAGTAAGTTTACAATAGTCTAAGTGTCCTATTAAAATATATCTTTCTCTTTCAAATACTGGGCAATGAAATAAAAGGTGATCCACAGTTTGTTGTTCACCACATTTGCATTTCTAGCAAATTATAAAAACTATTTTTGTTTATTACATATCATAAAAAATAAACTGGAATTGGTTCTTCACATTCTGTAAAATTTACAATGCCTTCTCCTCCACACTACATACAATGCCTTCTCCTCCACACTACATGCAAAGCATTATTTAAAATTTATTTAAAATATTTTAAATTTGTTTTTCAAAATCTGTTACGGGTGGGACATAATTTGGACACTGATTTTAATGATGCAAAACAAAAGTTCATTTGCTGTTCTGCTATTACTGTTAAGGTCTTAATGTTGTTATTAATGATGGTATGAGGGGTTAAATACAAATTATAAACTGTTTCCAGGTTGTCAGAACATTTAACTCATCAATAATAATTTAACAAATCTATCACTGTTATGGGTGGGACATTACGGGTGGGACAAAAATTCCCTTGTTTGTTATTTTACATAGTAATTAACCACATATAATTTTTGAAGTTAATCTTATACCAAATTACACCCTAAGATGTATATTTTCTCAAATGAAAATGGACATAGCTGATTACTCTTGTCTACTTGGTTTAAAGAGTGTTAAAACCATGCTAAAAATGACAAAAAAAGAAAAAAGTAACTCAACACAATAAATAAGTAAATTGACAGATTTTACACATGAAACCACTTCAGATACACCTAAGTCCTTAAAATTCAGAGAATTTGAGGCTTTAAACTTATTTTTTACCACCCAATTACAATAATTTTATAACTTCTCTCTTTAAGGGAAAAATTCCCATATTTTATGAAATGGCTGTACACTGGGAAAGCCTAAAGTCTCTTATGCTTTTACCATCTCATTGGTATGAGTCTGGCCTAGAGCATCGTCTCCAAATGCTTTTCTTAACATCTCTTGCATTTCTGGTGCAGTTTCCTGATTGTTGAAACAAAAATTTACACAGATGCACTGCTCTCTCATGTCCGTCATTGTGAAAATCTCATTGTAAACAACACACAACAACATGAAAACACACCTACTAAATGCGTACATTCATAATGAAGCCATTTGGTACCCTGACCCACCAGAGATGTATAAAGTGTCACCTAGTGACATTTTCTTGTACTACCTTTCAGTCGTATGCTACTTAATTTCAGGAACTTTGGTTTTCACCTCGTGTATATATATAAATAATCATTTAAAAAATAAATAGCATAAAAAATTAATCTTTTAAAATTTTGGAATGTGACCATCAGCACTGTTGTGTAAAAACTCAGATGACTCTTGTTTTATTGTAGTGATTGGCTTTGGGGAAGGAATAACTTCAGAATGTCCGAGTGTAGAGATACATATGGGGAAGCGATGAAAGAGACATCCATAATGGAGCCCGAAGTGATTGTGACAGTAAGGGAAGAGGACAACTCTGTAGTTAAAAAAGTAGGCGTTGCTGTACCTGGTGCTCCCCCACATACCAAAGTATCTTCTAAAGACAATTTTGAGTTTATCACAGTGAAACCTGAGCTACAGGATGTTTCTCGTCCTGATGTGGAAGATGAAGAAAGTGAAGATTGTGAATCTATGGAAAGCAACTCTGTTCACGAAAGTGAAACATCAGATCTACAAGCCACTGAAGTGGATATCGTTGAACCTTCTGAAGTTTTGACCAATGAACCAATAGCTCACTCTCAAATCACTGCTGCCGAAGCATTTCCTGAACCTTCTACTTGCGTTGTGGAGAGTGAGGAAAATACCGAAAAGACTGTAGGGAAATATAATTGCAAACAATGTGGCATTGCATTTCAGCTATTAGCTGAATATGAGGGCCATGCTGAATTGCATAACTCTACTACCGAAAAGCCTTTTAAATGTCCATGTGGTAGGAGCTTCATGCATAAGGGACATCTTAAAAAACATATGTTAACACATGCAGATAAGAAACCCCACGTTTGTACGGAATGTGGAAAATGTTTCACGCATAAAGGTGATCTGACTATTCATATCCGTATTCATACCGGCGAAAAGCCGTACACATGTACGGATTGTGGTAAGAGCTTTGTTCAACGTGGACAGTTGAAAGTGCATCTAAGGACACACACTGGGGAGAAGCCTTACAGTTGTTCGGTGTGCGGTAAAAGTTTTATTCAGAAGCACAATATGTTAGATCACATGTTTCTCCACACAGGGGAGAAACCGTATAGTTGTACACAGTGCGGAAAAAGCTTCGTCCAAGGTTGCCATCTAAAAGATCACATGAGGACACACACTGGGGATAAGCCGTACTCTTGTCCTTTCTGTGGTAGAAGTTTTGTGCTGAACAGTGATCTGAGGGTGCATGTTCGAGGACATACGGGCGAAAAACCATTCAGCTGTGATCAATGCGGAAAGAGCTTTGCTAGGAGCGGCGTTCTCAAGAGGCATAAATTGACTCATACGGGAGAAAAACCATTTAAATGTACACATTGTCCTAAGCAGTATACACAAAGTAGCAAGCTCAAACGGCATATGATGATCAAACATAGTAAAGATCTTCCAACGCCAATACCGAAGATTATTCTCCTTTCCAAGACAGAAGGAGATGGTACAAACAATGGAGAAAGTATAATTCCAGATAAAATTAAAAAGGAAAGTTTACTTCCAGTTAATCGAGAAAGTGTACTACCCAATTAAATGAGAACAATGTTGATTTGGGCTTTATGGCCATTTCCTCACAACTGAGAGACCATGGTATATAGTTTTGCTTTCCTGGTATTTCACTACTACTGTGTTTAGCATCAACAGAGGTAAACACTTTTGAAGAGGCATTGCCTTCTAATGTATGTCTGTTGGAAATCTATGTTCTGGTTTTCTTCACAGTCTATGCAACAGACATAACTTCTTTCTTGGTCAAAAATTGAAACTGTAACTTACAACTACTCCACGTTTTCCATCATTAATAATAATGATGGAGAACAGCACTGAGAGGAACAGCACTCAGTGTGCATAATATCTAATTGTGGTACTGTTGGTCCGCCGGCATAGTCTTGTGGTTAGTGTCGCTGACTACAGATCTGTTGGCCTGGGTTCAACCCTGTACTTCCTCGGATTTTTCTGAGGTAGATGATGCAGCGGTCGGGTGGTAGGCCAAGTCCCTCCAGGGATGTAGCGCCACAGTTTAGTTTAGTTTGTGGTAGTGTTGGCGCAGAAGTAGTGCATGCGTGCAAGGGATCTGAAGTTGTTACGGGTGGGACAAAAATTCCCTTGTTTGTTATTTTACATAGTAATCAACCACACATATTTTTTTTAAGTTAATTTTATACCAAATTGTACCTTAAGATGTAGGCCTATATTTTCTCAAATGAAAATGGACATAGCTGATTACTCTTGACTACTTGGTATTAAAGAGTGTTAAAATCATGCTAAAAATGGCAGAAAAAAGTAACTAAATCGATAGATTTTACACATGAAACCACCTCAGATACACCTAAGTCCTTAATATTCAGAGAATTTTAGGTTTTGAACTTATTTTTGACCACCCAATTACAATAATTTTATAACTCCTCTATATTTTATGAAATGGCTGCTAATCCTTCTGGTGGCACTATGGCCCTGGGGCTGACTCAGCCTCTAACAGAAATGAGTACCAGAAGCAATCCTGGGGGTAAAGGCGGCCGGTGCGGTAATGAACCTTCAGGTACCATAAAATAGATAATATTCCTTTAGCTTGCTGAGGAATTATCTATTGCCATTGAGTAAGTAATGAGTAATTGTGCAAACTTAACAAACAACATATATAGCACAAATTTCCAACAGACGTACAGTACCAATTGGAGGAGAGACTTCATCACCGCTTACCTTGGGTGATTGCTGATCACAGTAGCTGGAAAAAATCTGGAAAACAAAACCATAGCTCATAGCCTCTTCAACCCAGAAAATAATTATTGCATAAAAGAAAGCTGTTAATTTGTTGGGTGATTCACAAATCATATTTTGCCTTTTTCTATGTAAACTATCATTCCAATTGTGCAAATGTGTAAATCGTTAAAGTGTCTCGATGCAGAGATACGTGGCATATTGGCATGTTTATTTACCTTAAAGTGATGATGTACAGATATTTTATTCTTTAATGGGTCCTGCTGTGTTTTTACTTTGTTAAAAACCTCCATGCTAAAGAAATACACTGCTGTTTGAACTAGGTTTCTACCGTTAAGAGTGAGCGAAATAGAGAAGTGCGAAACATGACATTTACTGTCACTTCCTCTACTGTTTTGTGGTTGAGTCTTTAATTCTCTGTTCTCGGGGATGTGCTAGAACTATTACCCTCAAAATCTTCTCATGTACTTTATTCATAACATTTTAAATATTATTTGTACCTCGTTACCAGTGATGACAATTGAATGGAGAGAGAAAAGACTTGGAGCAGTGCAGAGTGAGGTCCCAGCAAGCCATAATAGTTGTTTTTAAAATTATGCCTTGGATTGTTTGTTGTGTAAATGAACTTGTTCTGTATCTTGTACATACTAGCGTAGTTTACCTGGCATATTGCGACGGTGTTGCTTACTGCTAGTGTAACAGTAAAATCCAATATCCCCTATATTTTAACACGTGATTATCATAGGTAATCCCACAAGACATTACGAGTTTATCGATATATTTGTGAGAACGAAGTCTAAGCAAATTTATCTGATAAAACTCGTAATCTCGAGTAGGATTTATTAAGACTATTCCATGAATAAACTGTAACGAATTTTGTAAATAATAATAATTTCCTTACTTTGGGGATGGAGGGGGGGGGGTTGTTATTGGACTTGGCCAGTGTGTAACACACGGATATGTAGACTGTGTCTAAGCCTGTAATTTCAAAATTTCATAGCAAACCTGTCACAAATAAAAAAGTCCGTGTCTCATTTGAAAAAAAAAAAAAATGTCTATCTCTAAAGTAAATAAATAATGAAATGTGGCAAAGTGTTTCCATAACTAACTAACTAACTCCGTGGTGCTAACATCCCAGAAGGGACAAGGCCTACCACCTGACCACTGCGTTATCTACCATAGGCAGACAGCGGGATTGGGGGACATGTGGTCAGCATGCTGACACCCACAGCCATTAATGGTGGTTTCCACGACCGAAGCCGCTACATCTCTATCAAGTAGGTCCTCAATTTGAATCACGAGGCTGAGTACAGCCCTCCCTACCTCAGAAATATCCGAGGAGGTACCGGGGATTGAATGCGGCCGATGGATCTATAGTCAGCGATGCTAACCACAAGACCACGTCGGCGGTCAAAAAGTATTTCCTTATGACTGCATAATACAATTCAACCGAACAAGGTGGTTAACATAGTAGCATAAAGCTAAATGCCAAATTGAATATTTACTTACCTTTAAGAGATGCCCTAAACACATCAACAATAGCAAACAGATGCACATCAATAGTTGCAACAGTTACATGGCGTACACAGAACCTGACTCGTGATATGACCTTGATGCTCAAAGGAGTATAAATTAAATTGAATTTAAGAAATAGAATTCATGCCAACTTGCACAGTTTATATAGAATGAGGCAAAACATGATTTTTTAATAACCCAGTGTATAAGATAACGTTTTTTAAGAATGCCTTATATCCATGTCATTCCATTTTATTTATATTGTATTGTACAAGTATTTTTATTTGTATATAAGCTTTTTCCTTTATTTTGTTATATGGAATGATAAGTTTATATTGTAAACGTCTTGAACTAGAACAATAGCTTAAAATAGAACAATTTCACTTTTATCAATAGAAAACTAGATTGAGAATCGTATGATCAACTTAGGTGTACAACAAAACATTGGATGCTAGATTATCCTCTCAACTAGAATAATTCCCATATTCATGTTCTCTAAGCTTTCACTGAAGGTAGTTCCTTTATGTGAGTAAAACATTAAATAAAAAATAATAAAATTACAACTTACAAAAACATGAAGAGGTACTTGGTACCAGTATTTTGTAGTCTTATCGACGTGAAAAATGATCTAATTATAAATTACATGTTGATTGTGAAATAAAAGTTAGCAACCTGATTTATATTAACCCCTTAAACTCCCCCCCCCCCATTCTTCCATCTCCTTTGTCTTGGTGTATAGACTATGTTGAAGAGGAATGTCGCTGCATACAGCAGATAAAACCATTTGGGGGATACTCGGCTAACATGATCAGTAGAAGTAGAATTGTGAAATGCAAAATTTTTTCATGAAAAATCACAAATTAGACTAAAACAGTAGCAATTATTTACCTTTTAGAAAAATCGCAAAATAATTGGCTAACTCATGTGAATTACATTCAAAGCAATTTGAAGATTGCAGCCGTCAAGCCATATGTCACGGCAACTGCAGTTTGATCATTGAAGGCAAACTGTAGTAATAAGTAGTAAGATTTATTACTAAAGTACATAAATCGTCCGACCTCCAATGAGGATGACCATTAAGGATCCAGAATACAACAAAAATCATGAAAGAATATTTACAATTAACCTTAAAAATTAACAGTTCAAAATTACAAAGATTGTTAGGAAAAAAAAAAGTAGTTCTGCTTCAGATAGTTGTTTCAATTGTCTTTATGAGAAATTGATATAATAATAGTAAAAACAAAAGTTCATTTGCATTTTGAAAAAAGAAAAAAAGAGAAGCTATATAAATTGAAATAGGGTTTGCTGAAGCTTTGATTTCCTAAAAATCACAAAAAAATACTGGAATTAAAATTAAATAAAAATAAGGACCTGAAGTGACTATTAAAAATTTACAAAACGTGACAAAAATTTTCACTATGAATTAATATACGGTATCTGGTGATCAATATTAAGTTCTGCCCTCTCAGAAGATATCTGCTTAGAAGGGCAGTGGAAAACATCCCATCTCTTTTGGATAGAATCACTTTCCAGTGTTGAGGGGAATGTAGACTGGAACCACCAGTGTGGAAGACAAACATAATGCCATGTGCACTACATCTACTTGCCGGGATAAGCCTTCACTTCATGGAACATGTCTGCAACGTCCAGTGTTACCATGGAGTCGACTTGGGATAACAAAACCTAGAACCGGATAAATCTGTAGCAGCAGGACAGGGCATGATCATAGATTATCAATTTGTCAAATAGCTCTATTCACTAGGTCTTGAAATTTCTGGACGAGAGTGGTGAGAGAGGCCATGGAGATCCGCTTGGAAAGGTTTCCAGCTGAGCCTTGCATTATTTCCAGGGTGTTGGATTTGGCATATTTGCATGGTTCCTCCCCCCACTCTTAGATCCACATCCACAAATGAGTTGACCTAAGCAGTAATTTATTGAACTTTCTAGTGGCGGGTGAATGAACTTGTCGATCAAAGTTCCTTGTATGCCAACTGAAGTGTCGAAGTTTAAGAGATTTTTCCGGTTCTTTTTAATGAATAATTTTTTCCCAAACTATAACTTCTATTGGTTTTTCAACTTGTTTTAGTAGTGCTATTTCATTTTCAATTTCATGGCCTACTTCCCAAAAATGCATGGCCAAAGCGGAATTTGTGCATTGTGTAGAGAGAAGTTAAAGGTACAGGTACTATATTCAATTGATCCCAGTTTCTACCCTCAGGAATAAGATCACCATGATTTGTAGCCTTGTCTAGGACAAATTTTTCTCTGAATAAAATGTACGGGGATTGTACTGTAGAAGTGGTGACAAAAAGTAGTCTGTAGCATTCCCTTCCAATTTGTTTTTCCTCTAAATTTAATTACAAATAATGCAGTCATGCTCGTCTGATAAAGACTGGAAATAAAGTATTGCGCTGGCTTTCTGTGCCCAAGGTTGCAGGTTCGAACCTGGCCCAGGTCGATGGCATTTATGTGTGCATGAATGTGACTGGCCCATGTCAGTAGATTTACTGGGATGTAAAAGAACTCCTGCGGGACAAAATACCGGCGACGGTCACAGGCCTAAGTAGCAGTACTTGTCCCTCGTTAAATAACCATATACCAACAAACCAACTGGAAATAAACCATTTCCATCATACGTGTGTTTTAAAACTTACTTTTATTGCACTTTTACAATTTTTGAATTTAGCCTTTTATATAAATTTATTGGTTTAATTAATCCTCCTCCTTCTGAAATGGACTATAATTTTTATCCTACTTCCAATCGAAGTAATGACTTTAATCTTTATTGTTTATGTTTTCGGATAATAAGTGGAATTAAAGTGATTGGTGATGGGTGTGTAGATCTAGACAGCTGTGAATGGTAGTAGGTGATGTCGGTTCAGGCATTCGTGTTTTTTTCATTTCATTTGTCGTATTTAAGGCATTTCAAAGTTTGATCTTTTAACATTAATAAATTTAAACGGAAGCTTTACCAGTCTTTTATATCACCACTACCGAAATATAGGTATACCGAAATATAAATAGTCCAAACAATGTAACAGAACTACAATTAGTGGTGAGCTGTTGTCAAATTTCTTTTGTATGTATTTTTCAGTAAAATTTCACGTAAATGTGACCATTTTTGGGTAATCGGGGTAATCTTCAACATTAGAGTCACTGAGTGTGTATTTGCCATTTTTTTTTTGCAGACTGCTACCTTCCAGCTATGCTAGCAGATTAGGTTATGTTCAACCGATATGTCCTGTGTGGCCTAATACAATTTATAACTAGCATAATGCTCAGCATGCCGTTTTAGGCGTACATGTATTGCCTACACTCTGCTGTTTTAAGAAGCAACATTCTGCTTCTTGTAGGACATGACGGATTCAATCAAACAAGAACTAGAAGATTGTACAAGCGATGATGAAAATGTTTTTCATATCAAAGAAGAAGAGGCTGCTTGCTCATCTGAAGAATCAACCTCAGAAGTAAGTAGGCCTAGCTCCTCTTAGTTTGTACCGGTACTCTACTATTGTTCCCATTTTTTAGCTCTCAATATCTTATACAGTGAGTCCCACCCAAGAGTTGGCCAACGACGTGGGTTCCTGTGGCGTGGCGGGCACAGCTCCAACTCCCGAGCGATCGGGTGAAATATCTACACTAATAAAGCCACGATCAGTGTAATGATTCAGGTTCTCACATTTACAGTTTAAATTACAATGAAAATAAACACGTACCTCATCACAAGAGATGATGGAAATGTTCTCCTCTTGCATCCACACAATACTGGCACCTTTTTAGGAAATTTTCTTTCATGCACAGAAGTTCAACTTCCGAGATAGTGTTAATTTCTCTTGTGATATTGTCTTTAAGTTCTTCTAATGTATGGGAAATTGACCTGTAGGCCTACACTTTATTTTTCAAGTTTCCCCATAAATAATATTCACATAGGCTACTGTTAGAAAAACTTAAAGACAATATCACATAGGCCTATCAGAAGAGAAATGAACTCTGTCTCGGAGGTGAACTTATGCACGTGAAAGAAAATTTCCTAAAAAGGTGCCAGTATTGTGTGGATGCAAGAGGAGAACATTTCCACCATCTCTTGTGATGAGGTACGTGTTTATTTTCATTGTAATTTTAACTGTAAATGTGAGAACCCGTATCATTACACCGATCGCGGCTTTATTAGCGTAGATATTTCACCCGATCGCTTGGGAGTTGGAGCTGTGCGCCGGCCGCAGGAACCCGCGTCATTGGCCAACTCTTGCGTGGGACTCACTGTAATTTAGATCAGGGCAAAACATTTCAGGTCTGAAGGCAGTAGCCAAACCAAGAATTTTAGTTGTCATTAATGTTACCGGTTGGCTACATAAGATATAGCATTACAGCCTTTTGGAAATTGTGAAGAATTAACTCTCCCCTTGGCATGACAACCTGTACACTTCTCTTTTAAGATTCCCATCAGAAGTCAGTAAGTGAAATAAATATGGAGCTTTCATTACATTGCTATGTAGAAGCATTGTGGTACTTAAGTTGCTTTTCAATGATAAAACCATTTAAAGTGATACATACTGTTCATCTTTTAGGATGTTAACGAAGTTTGCATCAAGCAGGAGGCTGTTGATATCGAATTTGAGTACATAGACGTAAAAGAAGAGATTGATCCTGCCACAGATGTAGGCGATGTAATAGACAATGGATTGGAAGTAAGTGATATTTATTATTATATTTATACTGGTACAATGGTACAGCAAACTCCTGATTATCTGTGTAAATTGGGACAGTGACTGTTGAACTGTTAGTAGGGTGTAGGTGAAAGCCAGGGCCTTTTTTTGGAAATTTCCTCTAAAGGTGCTTGTGTATCTCCTGCCCCTCGAAACTATTTTATAATAGTAAATATTACTAACTTATGAACTAGATAAAATTGGCCTCTTTTCTGTAGGTTTTATGCTTAAGGTGTTCGTACATCTGTGAGCAAAACGCAAGTTTGCAACACTGGTATGGCATTTTGAGCATGAACCACTCACCGCGAACTCCTTCTTGTCGATTTTTCTGACAAACATAAAGGATTTCTCAATTCATAGTGGGACAACTGATCGATGGAGGTTCATTGTGAAAATAATTTTTGCAGATGTTTAAGCACCTCCATACCATAACTCACAACTAACATTGGACTATAAATGCACAAACGAAAGGCACAATATCCAAATTGTGAACCAGCTGGCGTATTGTGGAAACTGTGTTGCTGGGAAATATTGAGGCAAGTAAACAGTACATATTTCCCAAGATTGACATTTGTTGAATTGAATTGTTTTATTCGTCCAATATATCATTACATGATATGGGACACGTCATACAATAATAACACAATAATAATAATACAATAATATTAATCATAGAATAATTTAACTTAATGAATATAATAAATACATATACAATTTACCCATCTAATAACACAAATATTCATCTACAGAATAGTACGATTCATTACATAGCAAAGCAGATAATTGAGTCTTGAATTTGGTAAAATTTTCAATTTCTTTAATTTTGGTAGGTAATTTATTGAAAAGTTGTATTCCATTAGGCCTATGTGTGAGAGAATTTTCAAATAATTTTGTATTGTGACTGATTAAGACTAAATTCGATTTTCCTCTTGTATTATGAGAATGTATTGCTGAATTTGTTGTAAATGTGCCTTAATGCAACATTCGTGTGAGAAAGAAGGACACGTTCTGTTGTCAGGTATATATTTGTTAAAATAATTGTATGCCCCCATAATTATGGAAATAAAAACTGTCGCCATTCATAATTTACTGCCCTAGGCTGCAGCCTACTATAGCCTATTGGAAGAAATGCCCCTGGCGTGTAGGCCTACTGCACATATCAACATAATCTATTATCGCCTCGCTCATAACGTTGACGGGCGGCTCGCTTTGTTCTCATATTACAATGCTTGTTGTTACTGTAAAAAGGTTTTCTCAAAAGAAACCGCTGACTGAATTCGTGTTGCCAATTCTCTCATTGCTCAATGTCATTACCACGTAAGTGTTTTGCTGCATCTACATCTTCCCGCTCTGTTTACTAACACTATGCAGTGTGGCAACTACTCCAAGCAGCGGCGACTTCTTTGATGTTAACTGTCAACGAAATGAGCGAGGCGATAATAATTTATAAATGTTACCAACCAGCATAAATATTTTGCATGGTAGATTTGTGTGTTTGGTGAATTTATTTTGTACACAGTGTGAACAAACAAATTGTCTTAACTGGTGATTTTAACATAGACCTCTGCGTTGATAGCAACGAAGTAAAAGAAATATATAATTGCTTCGACAGCTTTGGTGTCAGGCATTTAATCGATGAACCCACTCGACCTCACAACAATGGGTCTGGAGGAACTTGTATTGACAATGTTATTACGAATATTGATACCAACAAATGCTCAGCCAAAGTAGTTCATACAATTCTATCAGACCATGATGCCATTCACTTCAACACTAATCTAAAGCCCAGCAGAACTCAGCCAACTAACCCTGCATATACATTTAAAAGATCACTTAATGCATCTAATATACCATATTTCATGTATTTATTAAGTTTAGTCAGCTGGTTAACATTGTATGGCTTAACAAATCTAAGTGATAAAGTTGATTATTTTCTGTCAATCTTCTCAAAGACCACTGATGCAGCATTCCCTTTTGTACGATCACGTATTGGACCAAAAAGAGGGAATAACAAAGAGTGGTACAATGATGACCTCCATAAATTAAAAGAAGAATGTACTATGTATTACAAAATGTACATACACAATGGCAAGAAACAATATAAAGATAGATACAGTGAATTACAAAAAAAGTACAAAAAAGCCCTTAAGGCCAGTAAGATAAATTATTATTCTAATAAAATCAATGGTTCAATCAATAAACCTAAGTCTACTTGGTCAATTATTAATGATCTGATAAACAAGAGTGATAGGAGTTCTACTCCAAATATTGACCTAGACGCTGAAAATTTTAATTCTTATTTTATTGACAAAGTACATGACATTGTCAACAACATACCAAGTGATTTAGATCCAATGAATCTCATGAACAACTTATCCAAGCCTCAGATCAGTTTCCTATTTAAACATGTAAGTGTTGAAGATGTTTACTCTGTCATACTAAATTTAAGTAATAGTTCATGTCTTGATATATATGGCTTAAACTCTAAAATCTTGAAATTAGCATCTGTGTATATTTGTGAACCTGTTACCCATATATTTAACAACTGCATTGTGAAGGGGTACTTTCCCAATACTTTTAAAGTTGTCAAAGTTATCCCTGTTCATAAGAAAGGGAGTAAATCCGATTATGGAAACTATAGGCCTATAAGTATAATACCAGTGCTATCAAAGGTCTTTGAAATATTACTAAACAAACAAATAACCATGTATTTTGAAAGCAACTCTATATTTGGGACTGTCCATTGTTAGTATCAGGACACTTTGGTTGAAATTGAAACTTCATAATTTGAAGTACAGTGTGATATTTGACTTACAGAAAACAATTTTGCTGTATACATCTTGAACACCACTCTTAGTTTCTATTCCCAGTATCTTATTTGGGATTGATGGCAAAAATATACTGTTTATTGTTCATTTTTGTTTTGTTAGTATACGGACGAGGAAATAAGGTTAAAAAATTTGAATGAATTAATGTAAAAGTTCCTCCTAATTTAGTGCATATATTCAAATTTTGCTTAAAGCAGTTGAATCATACAGTATTCAAGACTCAGTTGGTATATTTTGTTTTATGGATTTTTAATTTTAATACTTTGTAATACTAGTAATTGTAACTGCATGTGCGTTAGTATCCGGACTGTTAGTATCAGGACTAAATGTCTTTCAAATGGATGAATATATTACAGTCAAATTATAATTGTAACTAATGTCATTATTAAGTGCCAGTATGGTACTTTATGAGATTGTGTGTGGGGGACGGAAAAATGTCTGTCCGTCTGTCTGCTGTCTGTCTGTCTGTCCATGTGTCTGTAAGCACCATAATTCAAATACGCTTTATCGGATTTTCATGAAACTTGGTATATGCATTTATAATGTCCATGGGAAGAACCCTATTGATATTGAACGAAATCGGTTCCCGGTACCGGCGTCAAACCCAATTTAGTGTTTTTATTTAAAAGCACCATAACTCAAATCCGCTTTATCGGATTTTCATGAAACTTGGTATACACATTTAAAATGTCCATGGGAAGACGTCTGTTGATATTGGACCAAATCGGTTGGCCGGTACCGGAATAATGCCCAATTTAGTGCATTGTTATGGTATTATATAACAAAAGCCCCATAACTCAAATGTGCTTTATCGGATTTTCATGAAACTTGGTATAAGCATTTATAACGTCCATGGCAAGAAGCCTATTAATTTTGGACCTAATCGGTTGACTGGTACCAGAGTAACAACTAATTAAAGGTCACATGTTTTTTAATTCTTGTCTAACGGTATAATTTGACAGTTAACACTATTCCTTCACATACGCTTATCAAACAACACGGTCAAACTGACTGAGTTGGCCAAATGGTAACATCTTGGACTCGTATTCTGGAGGTACCCGGATCAAATCCCGGAACCGGTCAATTTGACATGGATATTTTTTATTTTTATTTTTATTTTTTATTTTTATGTGAGTGCGCGATTGTCAAGGTATCACAAATCTGTAGTTCTACTGACGCTGGTCGATTTTAATCTGATTAGAAAAACTTATTTTCTGCATATCATAATTGCAATTATAATTGATTCAACATTAACATACTGGCACTTTGTCATATCAGTTTACCTGATTTTATTATTATATAATATTAATTTCTTTAAATAGAACATAACAAGCTGTATTAAATCACATTGAGGCCAACGTTACGAAGTTAAAGAATACATGTTTACAATGCAATTGTATTGTTATTCAGGAAAGGAGCACACTGCTTGTCTTGAATATGAAGCTAAGACAGGAACTCCTTCTAACACAGTGAGAATAGATTTATATGAAATTGTATCAAAGTCATATTTTGACTTTTATTGAGCAGTAGGCTATTCTAAAATTTTAAGCAAGTTTATATATATATGCCACTTTTTCTAGAACTTCATGGCATTGCTCTTTCAGTTCTTTTATAGGCTTTACCAACAGCAGATGGTGAAAGCTTTATCTGCTTGCTTTTTAGTAGCACAGCTTAGTCTTTTTCTTTCTGCCTCCTTTCCTTAATGTTGCTTCTAGTGCTGTTATTTCTTTTTCAGTTTTTTCACCCTGTATAATTCTTTATTATCTTCTTTCTCTTCAATTTAAATGTTTCATCAGTCTTGTGACTTTCCATAAATAACTTCTGCCTTTCACAATTTGTTTTGCCCATGTTGTTGAAAAAAGCATACGTACAGCTTATAATTTCAAGGAAATAAAATATTTTTGGCTTGTAAATACATTCAGAAGTATATCTATTTGTTGACAGATATGTGCCTACAGTTTTCTCTCTTGAAATTATATGAATATATTGAAAATATGCACACAAAAGTAGTCCAACAGTGTGCACTTTAGAGTTTCTCTCCAGAAGTCGTTAGTATCAGGACATAATACAAAACATTATAAAAAAAATTCTAGATGATTTTTTTAAAATGTGTCTACTGCTATCTATTACCTGGGTCATAAACTAGCAGTTCCTAGCATCTTGTACACATAGCCTCAGTGAAAATATTATAACACAACTTTTTTGTATTTTCTGTTAGTATCAGGACAGCAAATACTTGTCATTTTTCAAAGTGGGGTTTTCTTCATTTTGAAAAATCTTATGCTGAAATAAGTGTTATTAAACATACCTTAAAAACACAGAGAAACATTCAGCAAATGTTTTTGTCCCATGTCTTGGTAGTTTAATTAATATATAATTTTTTTTAGTATACAAATTTTGTCAAGTACTTGCTGCAAAATTCAAATGTAAGTTTGGGCTTCAAAAACATGGAAAAATACCCAAAATAACATATTTTAAAATTCAGTTATCAAAAATAGTGTATTATAGCTTTCTTTTGGTGTACCAATGAACACTGTATTATTACTTTCAATTTTTGGAGAATGTGGACCTCTTCTCATGGACAGACCCATTTACACCCTCACAATATGGATTTAGAATGGGACATAGTACTATTGAAGCTGTACTTGCATTTATTAAAAAATGTTTTGAAGGCATCGAGAAGGGTGATCATGTTGTAAGCCATTTTTTTATCTATCCAAGGCTTTTGATACAGTTTCCCATGACATATTAATTCATAAACTTGTTTATTATGGTTTCAGCGAATCTAGCTTAGAACTTATGCGTTCATATTTGAGTAATAGGTATCAATCTGTTCTCTTTAATGATAATGTATCAGATTATAAGCTGGTAGAGTATGGTGTACCTCAAGGCTCTGTCATGGGTCCTGTCCTTTTTATAATATATATTAACGATCTTCCCTCTACAGTACGGGAGAACTGTCTCACTACCTATCTTTTTGCTGATGATATAGCACTTGTATCATGTGACAGAAATGACTCTATCTGTATTGACAATGCTTCTTCTGACATTACTAAATGGTGTGATGCTAATAACCTGAGTCTTAATGCTAGTAAGACTGTTGAATTGACAATTAATCTTCAACGCTCCAATAGCCTACTAAGGAATCCTGTAAGATTTTTAGGATTATATATCCAAACTAATTTGGAGTGGAATTCTCACATTGACTATGTTGCCAAGAAAATAAGTAGAGGTATATTTATGTTGAGAGTACTAACTCATAACATAGATGCTAAGTCACTCTTACTAGTGTATCATGCCCATATACACAGCTATCTCAGTTGTGGAGTCCTATTGTGGGGAGGACATCCTTATGCCAACAAAATATTCATCTTGCAAAAAAGAGCAATAAGAATTATCTCTAGAGCATCGCCTACAACATCCTGCAAACCACTCTTTACAGAACTTAATGTACTTACATTACCATCAGTGTTTGTTTTGAGCTGTCTTCTCTATATAAAAAAGAATGCACACTTGTATAATAAATGCTCTACTATCCATAGCTACTCTACCAGAAACAATGAAAACTTATATATAAATAAATGTAAATTCAGCACCACCCAGAAAAGTTTTGAATATGTTGCCCTCAGACTATTTAATTCATTGCCAAACAAAATTAAGGAGTTATCATATGTTCCATTTAAAAGGTCAATTAAATCTAACCTGTTGTCAAATACCCTGTACAGTGTCAAGGACTTCAATGACATTATCTGGTGAAATGTGTACTTGTATATTTTATCTCATTTGTGTTTATTGTTATTGCTAATACATTGTACAATGTCTGTGGCAAATAAATCTAATCTAATCTATGTTTTAGAACCTCAAATATCACTTTGCTATTTTTATTAGATGTTGGAGCAACAATAAACAAACAAAGAAGCAACTCTGTTCTGCCAAGAGAATGATAGCATTCATTAACGCAGGTGTTCATGGTAGCGCGATGATTGTTTGAAATCACAAAACCATAGAGTATATTTAATAATTATAATATTCCACAACAAACTAGAGAGTCAATGAATTAATTTTGTATATGCTCGGGACAATTCATTAGCACAAAGAAATAGAATTTATTCCTTGTGATATGCTGGGAAATGAGGTGTTGGATGGATTATCGAACTCATCATTTTATCATCAACTATTCAGCTCACATTATGGTACCGGTATTATATATAGTAGAAAGTTTCAGTATTCACTTCCTTATACCATTCTCAAAATTATGTTAGAATTTTTAAAATCAAATGCTACTTGTGTAGGCTTTCCAGCCTCTTCAGTGCTAATCTCAAATGTAACACCATGTCCGAACACAAGATTGTAGTTTGAGTGAAGCAAAGTAATCAATTGATTGGAACCAAAAGCACTATCCATTCCCACGGGGGTCGGCCTGGGTTGCACAGTTAGTATCGTGCTGGCTTTCTGTGCTCAAGGTTGCGGGTTCGATCCCAGACCAGGTCAATGGGGTTTATGTGACAGGTCACCCGTGTCAGTAGATATACTGGCATGTAAAAAAATTCCTGCAGGACAAAATTCCGGCACACCAGCGATTGTCCCTTGGAATCTGGGACACCTGGCAACTGCAAATACGACAATTGTGTCAAGTCTGACAAATTTGTCAATATGTCATGACAATTGTATTTTTCATAAATAATACAACTTTTTCTTACATTACAGGCAAATTAATATAAATTGTCAGACTAAAAGAACCCATTTCATAAACGCGACAATTTTATGTCAAATCTAAAGATTACTTTAGTACACTGTAGATGGCTCTCAGATACGTGTCTCAACATCGAATATGATACTTAAGCAATCGATTATTACTATCGAAAATAATTGAATTATATTTCTCTTTTAATACAAAGTCTCTGAAATTGAAAGTTAGGTTAATCCACTGCCTAAAAACACTGGGTGGACTCATGTCTATTTCTTCACCACTTTTACTACTACCAATATCACTACTACTAGTTTCATTATTAACAAGACAATTTAGCCAAGTTTATTAACAAAGTTTAAATCACAAGAAAGTTTGCCAAGTTATGCCACACATTTACATAACCTACTCTGTTGGCCTACATATGAAAGATTGCCTGTCACTTCTGTAATGACAATTCTACATTTTTTGTAAATTTGTAAATATGTCAGCAAAAATTAATGTTTCATAAATGGTAGGTATCCTAAGATTTGACATATTTGTCAGACTTTTACCTGTAAACTCAAAAGTTTTGAGAAACAACAATATGTAAAATTGTCATACAAATCTACAAAATTGTCATGACATTTATGTAAAGTTGTCAGCTTTTATGAAAAACACGATTGTCAAAATGTAAACCTGTAAGACAATTTTATGTCACCTGTCACCTGTAAAATTGTAATTTTTATGAAATAGGGCCCTGGACATGCATGTGGCCTTATGGAAAAAACTGCTTAGTGTCATTTCAATTAACATTGCAATTCTGAACACCTTAATTCAAATATTAAGTGAGGATTTACTGTATTTCTAAAGCAAAGGCTTTTCCGCTTCAAAAATATCTTATCAAGAATGCTTTTTTTGTGCAGGTTCCATTTGAAACATTTCACTTAATACAAAGGAACCAAGAGGATGCACGGAAGTTGCTATTAAAACACTACGTCTTGCCAGGGAAGACTACCCTGAAGAACGAACAGTTGCTAAATCTAATTACACAACTTCTAGCTGTGGCTTTGCAAGTTATTGTAAGTATCCCAATGTTTTCTGTTATTACTTTAACTGGATATCATCAGAGTATACGTATTAATACAGTAATGAAACTCAGTCCATTTTTCTGCTAGACGAACATGCGCATGCATACACCTAGCGATTGTAGCGGCCATAAACTAACACTACAGTAACTACTGTGGGAAGTGTGTAAATAAATAGGAGTGTTGTATTTACTAGCGTGTTTCGAAAGGACCTTACTGTCCTGCTATAAATTGCAGTTAATAATGAGGGAAGAAATTCTGAATTGCATTTCTTCACTTCTCCAAAAGATCCAGAAAGGTAAGAACAAAAATGCATAATATTTATCGTAGGCTTAATCTTGACCCGTGTTCTGGTCTGGTTATGTTTCTTCTTCATTCGTTTCACCCTCTTTGGGGTACGTTGAACCAGTCATTTCTTTGTGTGTTGTTCCTTCCTATGTGCCCAGTATTTCTTCATTCTTTCTGATCTTCTTTTCCTCTCTTCTTCCGAGATAATAGGTTTGGTTTTCAGTGTCGACCTGTCTTGGAACCTTGTATTTTTGTCTTTAGTTATTGTTTTAGCTGTTTCATCGAGTAGTAAATTTTCTGTAATTTTTAACTCTACTAGGTCTTTTTCAGTTTCTTTAAACCAGTTGGGTTTTGTTTTGCAGTTTCGAAAGAAGCCAAAGATTTGTTTGGTTAATCTGTCAAGAGTCCATTCTGAGAAGACAACCATAGAAATTTATCCTCCTTTTTCACATAGTATCTGAAAGTTTTTCAATTTTCTTGTAGAGGGCTTCATTCTAGATGTATTTTATCTTATTATCCTGAAATTTTGGTCCTATGATTTTTCTTAAAATCTTCCTTTCCTCTAGTTCAAGTTTCTCCATCTGGCCTTTGAAATTCATGTTTAGCGTTTCTGCTGCGTACAGTGCTTCTGGTTTAATTACTGTTTTGAAATGTTTAATTTTTGACCCCCCATGAAAGGGATTTCTTGTTGTATGTATCTTTGTTAGTTTAGGTTATGTTTCAATTTACTTTAATATAATATTTTTTATATTTTATTCTGTTGTAATTATTTCTGGTGTAAAAAATGGGTCATTAATGGTCAATGAGAAGACCTACTAACAAAAGATGTAAAATATTTTAGTGAAAACTGCCGTCTGCTTGGAACACGCCGAAAACAGCCAGGTTATGAATTCCTATAAGTACTCGTTAATTATAACGGCTGTACCGACGATGTTCTCAATTCCAAATGCTTCAGGTTCTTTTGTTTTGTTTAATGGAGTTTATTCTGCAGTAATTGAGGGTATATAGACCTACAATTGAAGTTGTATGTTGCCATATAAGATAGAGAAACAAAATGAACTCTAAACAATGAAGTGCAGGATGAACAGCGTGACAAACCTATGTTCAAAGACTTACCCTTTAATATCATTATAATTTAAATTATGATTTTAAAGAAAAAATGCTAGGCCTAGATACAGTTCTTACTAGTAGACTATTTAGGAATTGTTTACCTGTTCTTAATTAGAATACAATACCTGTTTTATTATTTCTTAAATTTAAAATCCAGATGTGCAATAAAGAAGAATATTGTGCATTTTTCTCTCTTAACATAACATAGTTTGTGATAATACTGTATTATAGGAGCAAAAAATTCCTCCGACACTGGGACTTGAACCCAGGACCTTTGGCTATTCGTGCCAATGCTCTACTAACTGTCTCTACAGAGACAATAATCTGTGGTTCATGAATACTTACATATATCCATCTTGAATGTGAGTGGGAGCTCGGTCACGAAATCACTAATTAGTGTGCCTCACAGTACTGCATATGACATAACTTGTCTGTCAGTGAGGTAGACCATTAAGGGCATTCAATCATAGGAGGAAGGTTCCATCTGGCGCTGTGAATTGAACTCCGGCTTAGCTCAGTTGGTAGAGCATTGGCGTGAATAGCCAAAGGTCCTGGGTTCAAGTCCCATTGTCGGAGGAATTTTTCTCCTATAATACAGTATTCTCATGTAATGTCCAACAGAGACAATAATCTGTGGTTCACGAATACTTACATATATCCATAGTTTGTGATGTGTTCATGCATTTTCCAGAGTCATTTGATGTGATGAGAATGTAGTTTTAGTTACTCACTGCATGGAACGCTAGCGTCTTCCAGTTAACATGTTGTCATAGGACTTTTAACACACAATTTCTTTACTGTATTAATACTTATACTGTGATATCATTATCATTATCCGTAGGTTTTGTTTGTCATATTTGATGTTAGATAAAAATGTACATTATTTTCATATCTTTGGCTCATATGCAGCTTATATACCCAATCACTGTGTTCAACGATTTTTTTTTTATCAAAGAAGCTACAAAGCATGAAGATGTTTCACTGTTCCGTTGTTTACAGAAAAAAAGTAACTTACACACATGTTCTACCCAGTTCTGTTAACAGTTTTTGAAAAAAGACAAGTAAATGAAAACGGACCATATACTATCATTCCATTTATGGTATCACATCACTGTAAAATCATCCCACTTAAAATACTGTGAAGGTTTATATTCTATATATACGGTATTTTTCTTAAACGTATATTCTATATATACGGTATTTTTCTTAAACATGGCAGCCAACAAGTTAAACTTTTACCGAGCGAGGTGGCTGATGTGGTAGCATCTTGGACTTGCATTCGGGAGTTCCCAGGTTCAAATCCCGTGGCCGGCCAATTTGACAATGGGTTTTTTCATGGTTTCCCCAGTTGTAGAGGCAAGTGCCAAATTGGATATTTACATAAACATGAATCATCCTCACCATATCCATATCCTGTTTCATATCCATTTAAAATAAAATCAGTTGAAATTTACTCCATAAAAATACACCAATAATAGAAACAATTGACAATCAGTAGTTCTATGGCCTATCCTACTGAATATACACTGATCCCAAACTCCTGATATGACCTCGTAGCTAAAAGGAGTATAAACACAGCTGAATAAAATTTTAAAAAGTTATAAAATAAAATAAAAGTTATAGGACTATTTTTGTGCGGTGCATATTACTTTGTGATACTTACATTTTATTCTTTTATATTTTCCAGAGAGTATTAAATGGCGAACCCAGTGAACGTGAAATTGCCGTCCTGGATGACTCGCTGGAGGAGATCTATTCTAGTCTGAGTGTTAATAACCAACAGATTTTCCAGAACCGTGTAGAAATACAAATGCAACATCTAAGGATGGAGGCCAGTGATTACATTCTATCTTGATAATATTGGACTTCTGGGTAATGTCTTTTCATGTCTTGTATTATCCCAGTGTAGTATGCTGCCTCAGATCATGTTGGAACATAACTTGAAACTGGCACGAGGTCATCCAAATCGTCTGCTGGTTTTAATCTCAAGACCATAAAATTCATGCCGGAATGTTGGGGAGACTCAGTCTGTACTTGCTAAGTCCGGAAAGTTAAGTAGAAGAGCTTGTACAAGGATGGTATTATAGCAGCTAGGCCCCTTAACATTCTTATCAGCAATCGTTGTCATTCCGGTTGGAAAAGTAGGCCTACACTTAATGGTTAAGTATTTTAACCCTTTATGAACAACAATTTTTTGCTAAAAGTAATTTAAAAATAGAATTAGATAATATGAGTTAAAATTATATTTCAGTGTTGTGAAATAGTGTGGTAACTCAAGAATTGTGGTTTTATTAAGTGCCAATATGGTACTTTATGAGATTGTGTGATAAGATAAACCGATCTTTGATCACATTTTTTCTACGTGTCAGTATTAATCCGTACGGGACTTAATAAAAGTGATAACATTACCTGACTGACATGCAATTTGAGGTTGGATTTCAGCATGATCTGGTGTATCATCATCTTGTTAAGAGTGCAATGGTTATTGGTGTTGGAGACTGATAGTTTAGCTACTCTATGACTTTTTAGAGAGATGGTTGACTGGTTTTTTTTTTTTAAATAAATGTTCAAAGGTATGGATGGATCCTAAATAAAACCAGTCCCACATTACTTTCAGAGTGTGGCTGAATATAACTGAGGAATATAATGTAGAAGATTTGTTCCTTTATGTTTTGTGGTACAGGATTATATTGTAAATATGAGGACTGAAATTTCATGTTCATAGTATAGTATAAACGTAATCAGTATTTCGAAAACTCGCCATTTATTGGATATTCATCGTTACTTATAAACCAGAAACAACTTTGAACTATGTACAATTATATCTATAGCAAGATTGAGTACGGAAATATGCACTCTAACATCACTATTAGGTACATTTACCCAGAACGACAGTTTCAGTGTCTGAATCAGCTAATGATGATGGGGATACCCATTGAAATGGTCATTCTGGGTAAATGTACCTAATAGTGAAGCTAGTGTGCATATTTCCATACTCATTCTTGTTACAGTGCTATTTTTCTAGTAATATTTTTATTTTTATACAATTATTTGTATATACTCTTATTTCTTCGGGCAAATTTTTTTATTCATTTTTTTTCGTAGGATTAATACTTTAAAAATCATGTATAATTGCTATGTTGTTCTTAGAAGCTGCTTTGTCAATTCCTCATCACACAGTGCTATAGTGCGACAAGTTAAATAACAAGTGCGTGAATATTCGGGCTGCACATCAACCATGCCTTTAGCTCTAGTTCATGCACGACTTGCTTCTGCTTCTGTTCATATTGTTCTTTAACTTATCTCGCTGTAGTATCAGATTCGCCCTTAGCAATGAGAAAACTACGATAAAGCCTACTCCCAAGTTCATATAGATTAGATTAGATTAGATTTATTTGCCACAGACATTGTACAATGTATTAGCAATAACAATAAACACAAATGAGATAAAATAACAATAACAATAAACACAAATGAGATAAAATATACAAGTACACATTTCACCAGATAATGTCATTGAAGTCCTTGACACTGTACAGGGTATTTGACAACAGGTTAGATTTAATTGACCTTTTAAATGGAACATATGATAACTCCTTAATTTTGTTTGGCAATGAATTAAATAGTCTGAGGGCAACATATTCAAAACTTTTCTGGGTGGTGCTGAATTTACATTTATTTATATATAAGTTTTCATTGTTTCTGGTAGAGTAGCTATGGATAGTAGAGCATTTATTATACAAGTGTGCATTCTTTTTTATATAGAGAAGACAGCTCAAAACAAACACTGATGGCAATGTAAGTATATTAAGTTCTGTAAAGAGTGGTTTGCAGGATGTTGTAGGCGATGCTCTAGAGATAATTCTTATTGCTCTTTTTTGCAAGATGAATATTTTGTTGGCATAAGGATGTCCTCCCCACAATAGGACTCCATAACTGAGATGGCTGTGTATATGGGCATGATACACTAGTAAGAGTGACTTAGCATCTATGTTATGAGTTAGTACTCTCAACATAAATATACCTCTACTTATTTTCTTGGCAACATAGTCAATGTGAGAGTTCCACTCCAAATTAGTTTGGATATATAATCCTAAAAATCTTACAGGATTCCTTAGTAGGCTATTGGAGCGTTGAAGATTAATTGTCAATTCAACAGTCTTACTAGCATTAAGACTTAGGTTATTAGCATCACACCATTTAGTAATGTCAGAAGAAGCATTGTCAATACAGATAGAGTCATTTCTGTCACATGATACAAGTGCTATATCATCAGCAAAAAGATAGGTAGTGAGACAGTTCTCCCGTACTGTAGAGGGAAGATCGTTAATATATATTATAAAAAGGACAGGACCCATGACAGAGCCTTGAGGTACACCATACCCTACCAGCTTATAATCTGATACATTATCATTAAAGAGAACAGATTGATACCTATTACTCAAATATGAACGCATAAGTTCTAAGCTAGATTCGCTGAAACCATAATAAACAATTTTATGAATTAATATGTCATGGGAAACTGTATCAAAAGCCTTGGATAGATCAAAAAAATGGCTTACAACATGATCACCCTTCTCGATGCCTTCAAAACATTTTTTAATAAATGCAAGTACAGCTTCAATAGTACTATGTCCCATTCTAAATCCATATTGTGAGGGTGTAAATATAGAGTTGCTTTCAAAATACATGGTTATTTGTTTGTTTAGTAATATTTCAAAGACCTTTGATAGCACTGGTATTATACTTATAGGCCTATAGTTTCCATAATCGGATTTACTCCCTTTCTTATGAACAGGGATAACTTTGACAACTTTAAAAGTATTGGGAAAGTACCCCTTCTCAATGCAGTTGTTAAATATATGGGTAACAGGTTCACAAATATACACAGATGCTAATTTCAAGATTTTAGAGTTTAAGCCATATATATCAAGACATGAACTATTACTTAAATTTAGTATGACAGAGTAAACATCTTCAACACTTACATGTTTAAATAGGAAACTGATCTGAGGCTTGGATAAGTTGTTCATGAGATTCATTGGATCTAAATCACTTGGTATGTTGTTGACAATGTCATGTACTTTGTCAATAAAATAAGAATTAAAATTTTCAGCGTCTAGGTCAATGTTTGGAGTAGAACTCCTATCACTCTTGTTTATCAGATCATAAGAACTTTCATGTCTGTAACTTTGAAAGTATTAATCCTGCGACAAAAATGAATAGGACCTTTTTAGTAGGAAATTTTATGTACTTTAATTTTGTGTATGGAATAATTTTTGCTAAGATTGATAGTTAAGGACATAAATGCAGCTCCCACTCCCGCTCAGTACACTTCAGACCACCTAACCAGTGGACAACTTGCAAAATTTAAAACTCCAGGATTTTTTCACTCGACCACCATTATTTTGTCTAATATGAGTAGGCTGCATCATTAAATATCTATAACCAGGGCCGGTTATTTGTTTTTTTGTTTGTTGTTAACGATAAGCGCAAAATGTAATGGGAAAATGCAGCAAGAAGTATATGCATGATTTATCACAAATGTGACTGATTTATGGCTGTAATTTTGTCACGAATTTTTGCAAAAATTGACCGTTTCTGCAAAAATCTTCATTTGTACAATAAAAATGAAAAAATTACATTTTAAAAAAATTATTCGTTTTGAAGACATTGGCTGTATAGTAACGATAATTCTTTTGGAAAGGTACGTTAATCCGAAAGTATAGACAGTGTATTATACTACTTTATGACCTGTAAAACCATCCATGACAGCTCACAGGGATTTCCTGAGCTTTTGGAACATTCCTTTAGAAATACTTTCGTTTTGTGGTTCCTAAAATATTAGCTGCAATAATGCAATTAAAGAGAGACAAATTATTCTGTATACAGTTTTGTTTTACACTAAACTGTTTCTAATAGATTAATTAAATAAATGTTATTTTAAAAGAATATTGGTAGTATTATAAGTGTATGACATTAAAAATTACCACAAATTTTTTCACTAAATTTCTACCACATTTTTAACTATAAGTACTACATTTTATATATTTTCACGCATTTTTGTAAACATAAACACCAAAAAACTTGGCCCTGACTATAACAAAGAAAACAAAAACAATATATTATGAACATGAGTACTTCAGTCCTTAAACTACCCTATAGGCTCCGTGCGGATAGCCGTGTATTGTTGTGGCGATGTTCTGAAAACTAGTTATAGGGCCTAGTCCACATCCCACTGTAATGTGTATCTAGAGTTATTTACCTGTTTTTTTATATTCTTTTATGGTGCATAAAGGTCTGGTACCCAAGGAATACCTTAAGATTGCATATTACGTATTTTCTGTTCGACCATACTACAATAAGCTTATTATGCGTGATCTAACCGGTGTCATAATGATACTCATTTTGAAACTGATCTTCATTATGACATCGATATGGTATAGATTATTATCGAACACAGAACTATCTTGAGAATTTGAGGGTAGCAGCTGAAAACTCTGTAATAAAAATAAAATAAAATCTGTTGATGTTAATTTTAATTTCATACTTAAAATACTAAAATGAATTAATTCCATGTTGTCAAATCTGTTGGTTTCAAGAAAGTGACCAAAAGAAAGCTTCGATTTTACCGAGTCACGAGCTGCCATCTCTCATAGAAGACAAAAATTACGACAACCATCTTGATGCGAAGGTCATGGCATGCTCATTACCATATGTTTGGGTGAATCTAAAATCTCTGAATTTACACATTCTAACTAATTATGGTTGAGAATATTATAGAAGAAAAATTCCTCAGACACTGGGACCTGAACCCAGGACCTTTGGCTATTCGTGCCAATTATTTACCAACTGAGCTAAGCCGGAGTTCAATTCACAGCGTCAGATGGAACCTCTCTCCTATGATTGATTGCCCTAGTGGTCTACCTCACAGACAGACAAGTTATGTCATATGCAGTGCTGTGAGGCACACTAGGTAGTGGGAGCCCGGTCACAAAAATCACTAATTAGTAATTAAGGTACTTGTATCAAAATTATAAAACTCACGTTACTTGTTTCATAAACTTTCTCTTATCTTACTAAATGTCATTGTAGGGTTGCTGCATAATGTACTATTAAAATAGCATAATTACTTACAATATGAGGAGCATCGTTTCAAGTTATTTAATTTTTGCAACTTCCTAGAAATACACCTCAAGCATATTAACTTAACATTTTTTACTCTGGGAAAACATGTCCAGTTTAGGAGTAATCCGTTTTTTTTCTTCCTGCAATGTTTTGTTTTTTTGGACATAATATGATTTGAAACGATGCTCCTTATATATTACATCAGTTTACCTGATTTTATTTATTCCTGAAGATGTTTTATTGATAGTAAATATATACATATTTCAATCTATGTTAAAAATAATAATAAAATCTTGACATAGATGTCTGCCGACATTTCAACCATTTGGCTAAAGCCTTGATAAAGAACACGGCAAGATGGTCGAAACCTCGGCAGGCATCTTAAATAAGATGCAGCAGATACCAGGAAGCCAAGAAGATTTTATTGTCAACTCGGGCCGCAGAAGCCTATGATTATATCATTTTGTAGTTCCTGGTCTAGGACGGGGTCCACTCAGCCTCATGATTCAAATTGAGGAGCTACTTGATAGAGAAGTAGCGGCTCCAGTCATGGAAACCACCAATAATGGCCGTGGGTGTCGGCATGCTGACCACATGCCCCCCCCCCCCCAATCCTGCCATCTGCCTATGGTAGATGATACAGCGGTCGGGTGGTAGGCCTTGTCCCTTCAGGGGTGTAGCGCCACGGAGTTTAGTTTTAGTTCCTAATGCAAGGTTGTCCAAAATTAAAAATACTTTTTGTTAGAGCAATTTCTTTACTCAATAAATTATCATATGAAGTGTAAGTTGTTAATTTTACTTGCATTGTCTCAAATCTTTGGACAATCTAGCTTCAACGCATGGAGCCTATACCACATAGTAAAGATTTATGTTAAAGTAAAATGTACCAATAAAAATTAAATTTTGTTAATTAAAACTATTTATTCAACATGATTACCAGATTATTTTTTATTTACCTGCGACATTCACAAGAAACTTACAGAGCGGTATGTGGTACTACCCGCGCACCATTTCTTGGGCGCTGGTTTTACGGGGAAGTGAAGGTTGGGGGGGGGGGGAACAAAACATAGCTAGTCCGCCAGTCTTTCTGCAGTGTTGTCAACCAAAGAAATCACGTTTCAGCAGAATCGCGTATATGGTATTTTATGTGGTGACATTTAATATACAACGATTTTAATGCAGTCCAATAATATAACGTGGTGACGGTATAGTGCAACAATTAATTACACATCATAAGGGTTTGGTTATCAAATAAGTCATAAAATAAGAATATTATATATAATATAGGCTAGTATTTAATACGTTTTGTGAAAAGTTCGCTCAACTTTCAGTCCATGAAATTGACATCAGAGTTCACGGGAGTGTCAGAAATTAGCACATATGGAATTCTTAAAGAGGTGAGGAAAGTGTTGTATGTACAATGACGTGTTTGTGAAATCAGCAGTTTGCAAAATTGTATTTTTCCCCATAACTCCATGCGTCAGAAAAGATAATGTCAATAAATAAGGATCCTGAGACAGAATGAAAGCTTAGTATTGAAGCCACTAGATGTCAGGGTGTATAGCGTACTTCGTGTTTCAATGTTGTCAGCACTACCTACGAAGTTGAACGAAACCTACCAAATAAGGACTAGGGAGCCGAGCACCCAAGAAATCGCGCGCGGGTAGTATGTTGTACTATTTAATTATTGTATTAAAAAGGCATAACTGTAGAATCAATACTTATCTTGTTCAAGTGAATGCTGAAGTTCGTGGAAAATTCCTTAGGTGGCAATACAAGTCAAAATTTACCATAGCATCGTACAAACACACCTGTTTGTGAAGTGGAGGAGAATGGATGGTTGACTGTTCAGAAAAAGTTGAAAGTTGCATTTTTTTGTGGAAACAAAGAGTGTGATGGAGACTCAATGATGCTTTTGTACTCAGTTTGGTACAAGGTGGACTTTAACAGACGTTTACAGACTTTTCCAACAAATTGAAACTGGTTCTTTGTGTTAGAAAAAATATCTCATAGCCCAGACATTAATTCGTGAGATTTCTTTTTATGGGGGTTCTTAAAGGAGAGATGGTATTCCAAAGGAGACCAGGAGAAAAATAACACAGATCCGAGTCCACATTGTGTGCATGCACTAGCTGAAGATTTATGCCGTCAAGTGGTGACAAATGCAAAAGAGGTTGTGAGGCAAGACAGCAGTCTCATACTGGACATTTTTCCAGAAAACAGTGATTAATTCTGTACCTTTGCTGTAAAGTAAAGTAAAGTGTTCCCTATTACAGGCCATGGAGGCCCAGAGGGTTCCAGGATGTTGAGGCTCCCGAATGTTTAGACAATCAGCACATGAAGGTGGTAAGGTTGTCAGCCTTACGCACTGGCCGCCTTTACCCCCAGGATTGCTCCCGGTACTCATTTCTGTTGGAGGCTGAGTCGACCCCAGGGCCATAGTGCCACCAGAAGGATTAGGCCAATTGAAAAACTCTAATGACCTCATCGGGGATCGAACCCGCGACCTTCTGGTTTGTAGCGCAGCGCCTCAACCACTATGCTACAGCGTACTACCTTTAATAAATTAAATGTGTTATGTGTAAAGCAACCAGCCACGTTGGTGTAGAGGTAGCATGTCCACCTCTAGATCTGAAGGTCATGGGTTCAAATCTGGATGTGGTTGATGGATTTTTAGGATGTAAAGCTTCTGGGAGGGACTTTAACCTGGGGACCTGTATTGTAGTTTTATGGCACATTACAGGATTCGAAGCTTCAATTAGATCCTCTGAACAAAATTCCTGAACCCTTTCACAATGAAGTTACCACCTGTCCTTCTGCCCTCCCTTGGTAAATAAATGTAACAAAATTAGTTAGATACTGAAACCCCCAGGGTTGGGGTTACAAAATGTGCACATCTACTGATGACAGAATCGAATGATTTTTAAGAATCGAGTAATTTTTCCTCGAGTAATATCAGGAATAGAATAGTTTAGGTTATAAAAGTGTCCACTTCTTGGTTTTTCTTTCATTTCACTTATTTTTAGCAACAAAATGAGTTTAGCCTACCTATATAAGGGTTCTATGGGTTCTAAAGAACATTACAACCTTAAATATGGCAGTTGTTATGTTAAAAAAAAAATAATAACATAGGCTACACAACGGCTTTAGTGTCTAGCATCCCCCAATGGCTTTACTTTCCTTCCGAAGGATTTCGTGTTGCGGGTTTTTATACTCTGGGAAATCCTTAAAATTATTTGAAGTTGGGACACCTTGCTAGTCTAGCTTAAAAGACCCGGCGTCGCCCGGGTTTTGTATTTTGTAATTGGAAATTAACTTATGAAGGATTTTCAATTTTAAATTCTAGGTCCTTATATAGGCATTTATAATTTGAAATAGGAAGAACGACTTATTACACTCAAACTATTCCCTCAGAAAACGCTTGATATAGTTTTTTATGGCTCATAGAGGATCAAGAATTTTGCATCCCATCGCTTGTACAGTGCACAGCAATCCTGGTAGAGGTTTAAATAAGAAGAAACAGAAATTCCTGTAACATAAAATTGTAATATCGAGGCGGGAAATTTCCCACTCTTATGTTACCATAAAACCGTTTTGGGGATGAAATTAAACAGAAAGCATTATCACTTTCATACTTTTCTCTCCAAAAACCTGTGATATAATATAATAATATACACATTACCATACCTCGTTTTGTTTTCTCTATGTCCAGGGTAGAGAAAGTTATGTGATTCCATTATTTTAGTGGATTTCATTCTGTAATATTTATTTATAACATGATGAATTATTTTGATAACTACTCTTATTTGTCAAAAGTGCATTTCATTTGTTTTCTCCAAGCCCATCTGATACCATTTGGCAACAATATATTCTGTGATTTGGAATTGATAATTCTATGTAAAAAGGGATTAAGTATTTTCAAAAACATTTAATTTTTGGCATTTAGAATCAGAATTTTTCAAAATCCTTTCTTAGTGAGCATCTACATTATGAAACGAAGGTACTATCAAAATTCCAAGTCTCTACCTGTTATAGTTTAGGCTGTACGTTGATTCCTGTCATTCATTCAGTCAGTCAGGACAAAGCCTTTTATATATATAGAGATTACTCGGCCATTGCTGAGGGCAAAAAAGGGGAAGTTAAGTGGAAGAGATAAAAGTTATTTTCTTATTATAAAAAGGTGAAGTATAGTATAAATATTATTCTACCCTTAATCGGAAAAGTCGCGGCCCACATGTTAAGTAACAAGGCCGGATTTTGATAGTTACAAGTACCGCCGTAAGAAGCGCTGGTTGCGCGAGAGGGGGAAGTTAATCAAAAGAGAACCAAATAAATAGGCCTTAATAAATATGGAACGAGATATCTACATCTACATCAATTTTAATCGATCAGTATGTTGATACTGTATTTCGTAAATGTTGACTGGCAGCTCGCGAATAGCTTTATTCTGCAACAACGCAGATTATTTAACGGAATTAGTTATCGCATTGATTAATTCGTAGTCGCAAGAGCGCAGTAGCTTCCGCGCGGGTTTCGAACAAATTTTAAAATGGCGACTACGTGTAATTAAGTGCGGGTAAATTGAGATTACAAGTACCGTTTGTTGTGTGAATTCGAACAGATTTCAAAATAACTTGTGCGAAATAGAACTTCACTGCACCTTGGGCTGAGACAGGCTGCAGGCACCCAAGTAGGCCTATTACGCGGAACGTAAAATCGGGTGAGTAACAAAATAACGTATTTTAATCCTTATTCTTATATTAACGAATGAATACCATAAAGAGTAGTTTTTCGTTTGTGGTAAACTCGACCCAAGGAATAATAATCAAATACTATTTACCAATAATGGTAGTCATGTTCTAATTATGTTTTAATACTGTCACAAAATATTAAACCATACCAGATTCCGTTATGAACAAAGTTTTTCTATGTATGAATCTTCTAGCAACTTTTGAATAGGCTTATGTATTACGAAATTCTCGCTAAATATACAAGTTAGCCTATAGGTTATGTTTTCATGAATTCAAATTGATAAGGGCAGTGCTTACTGCATTGAAATCCTGAAGAAAATGGTGGGCGAAAGACAAATGTAAGGTGCAGTTTAAGCTCCGCCCACTCGATATTCACATTTTGTTTCTCAGCGAAGCATGGTGACAAACTATCCTTGTATATTGTCGCCGACACTCCCAACTATACCAAATATTAAAAATTCGAGAGTACCCACAGGTTTGCCTTGTACCCAATGGTTTGTCAGCCTGCTTATCCTCGAAGAATTCGCTAGATCGTGGTATAAAAGGAAGTGCTTCGCTGGGGGTGGATCAGGGCGGGATATGTCTCATGCGACAATGCACCTATATTTGGTTTTTCCCAAATGGTGTTTCAGATAGGTTTAAGTCAATCAAAGCACGTAAAAAATTGGATTGGATTGCATGAAAACGTCTACCAGTACTGGATTGAAATCATTTTCAATCCATTATGTGCACTTTTAATTGGCCGACAGTTATGTGGTCAATACACCGTCTCGGAAACGTTGCTGCATTAACAACTATATTTTGGGTAAAACATAGATTTATTCCACGCACCAGCCAAGCTTCACCGTTTTGTTAGGTTAGGAACGTTTGTTACTTTAGAAACAATATACAAATAGCGCGAGGTTTATTATGTCTCACATTGAATCTCTTTTGCAACAAAACCCTAAACCCCACCTTCCCAGGTGAGTCCCATTAGAGAGTTGGTGGGAGAAGCCTAGTTCGTGGCATAAAACTATTTTTTTCCCATGTATTTTGTCATATAGGAGTTCTTGGGGATGGTTTCGATGACTATGCACTATGTTGATTCACATTTAAAAAAGCTGAAAATTGGTGATTTTGAGCATTTTGTGTTCTACATAAATCATAGAAACCATATTATAGTATTTGGGAAAAAAATTGGTAAATAATATTGTCAATTAGGCGAATGATGTCCTGCTTATTCACCCTGACTTATGGCAACTCTAAATATGTATGGATTGGTAATAGGATACAAATACCACAAACTAGAGGTTCTTCTAATACAAAAACATTGTATTACAAATGCACATCTTACAGCAAGTAATTTATGAAAGACTATATAGATACAACAAAGCAAAACTACATGAATTATTTACAATTGTCATGTCCCTTTTTCATATAATGAAATATTACCCTGTTTATACAAACTGATTGCTTTAAACATAAGCCATAAGTATTTTGATGTTTGTTCCAACATGCAAAGGAGTGAAAATCCATTCATACACACTGTAATACAGTTCTAAACCCGAAAAACATACAGCAGTCAGATGTTTAGACTAACTTCTGATGCAATGACAGCTTACCATATGTGGTAATAAGCAGGGGTGCCCCCCCATAGCTTTATGACTCCCCCTCTCCAGTTTCATTAATCCCAACCTCATGAAAAGTAACCCCTTATACGGTAAATAGTGGAATAACAGTAGGCCTGCTCTAAAACTTCTTCCCAAGGAAAAGGTATTGCATTATTTGTAATAAAAACAGTGTCAATAGAAATAGTATAATTAATGAGACTGCTTTTACATACTTGATAATTTTTTTTATTTTTTTTTATTTTTATTTTTTTTTTAGGGTTCGGATGTTTATAACATGTCATACTTTTATCCTGACCTCCATTCTCGCTGCAAACACAAATTAAACATGAATTGCATCTTTCTTATCCTAATTAGACCGTTTTTATTTTGTGTTTAAAGTCATATTTTGGTCATTTTCATGGTCTTGGTCATATTTGTAATTTAACGTCATATTTCAGTTATAAAATCGGTAAAAGAGCACAATTATGCAGTAATAGATGTGCACTATATTGTCGACTTAATTCCCCCCCCCCCTGAAAAAGAGTCATGAATATTTTGGTTTTACTGTAACTGAAATGTGAAGGGACAATAACAAGTAATAGCACAATTACCTCTTTTGTTGTTAACAACTTCCAATTGACATGTTTTAAAAAATATTTTCAGTTCACATTTGCAGTGGTATCTGGAAACATTAACAGATTAGAAGTTCTTTACAAGTAAAACAATAAATCATCTGTAAAATTGTTAAAAAGTGATTATCTGATTGAAAATGTGATGTAATAATTTAAGTTAGTGTCATTAAACATGTTTAATTGGAACATTTATTTTGAGAAAATATGTTCTTTTGTGAGGTCATATTTAGGATTTTTGTGTCATATTTATTAATTTTTAAGGTCATATTTGCAGTCATATTTTCAAATTTTTTAGGTCATAAACATCCGAACCCTATTGATAACAAATGATTATAGAATATATTCTACGAAAATGTTTTAACTTTTTAATATTTAAGCAATAAGAAAAGTAAGTAAACAACAATTCAGGTGAGAAAACGACGGGCCTATGATGCCTCAGCTCGCTCTCGCAGCGCAATCAGCACATACAACTCAGTGATTTCTTCGGCCCAGCACTTGGTTATAAGCAAATGCGTTTTGCTATCTTTACAACTTTAGGCCAACTAGTATATTAAATATTTTATTCACTTCTAATGAATTAGAAAAAGTTTTTAACACCTTTTGAAGTTATAAAATTTGTCTGTTTTTATTTTTAACTTATAAAATATTCTTTTTACCACCTAGAATGATCACAGCATGATTAATAGCATTTTCACTCCACTAACTTAGATACAAACTTCTCTAACCTCTTCTAGGGAACACAGAATATCGCTGCATTTGAGCACACAAGCAATGTCATGTTTTCTTAACAAAACTATCAAACTAGTCTACCCTCAATAGAGGGACACTACAATATCCTAAGTCATCAAGTTATAGAAGAGGAGAACACATTCTTCTTATTACAGAAATCAAACACAAATCTTTACCTGTGCCTCTGAAATGCATACCACTGACCATAAAAAATATAATTTAATGTGTTGAACAAATCTTCTGTTGTACTGTACATTACTATTGTAACAATTTATGTGTGAATACCCTGCAACTATATATAAATGGCTAGGGAACAATCTTATGAAGCCAATCACTGCTCATATAGCATTTTAAATGTTTTATAAGTTAAATAGTAATTTAAAATTTCCTATAGTTCAAGCTACTTATTCAATTTGAACATCGGCTATCATGTTTGTATCGTTACAGTTCTCTTTTGATGATAGAATCGCAGTTGCCATTCCTAAGGCTGACACCTTCAAATTGTTTTCAATGTAATTCACACACAATTTTAAGCTTCAGTGGCATATCTTTTTACAGCTGGGCCTCCAACAGAAATATTTTGGGCTCTGAATTAATTTCTTAATGCACCGAGAAAAACATTCTTATTCAATATGCCAATGCTTTGTACACTTTAAATAATATGTCTGTCCCTGGAATCAATGAAGTATTGCTTGCCGGACCATGTGCTAACTCCTTCTAGGTATCTAGTAAACTAATAATTTTTTTAATAAGATGAGATAAAAAATAAAACAAAAATGGTATATCTACAGATATTAGTAAAACTGCAGGTACAGCTTTATTCCTTGCTATTTTAGGTTCTTAATTATCTTTTAATTCTGCTATCGATTTTGATAATACTACAGTACTACTCATGAACAGTATATTTCTACAGTGGCCTAAGCCATAGGCCTGTTCCCAAGGCTACCATACACTTTAAAATACAATGATTGTAGTTAGCAGTTAAGGCCTACATTGCAGTGATATGTTTTTTGAGTCTATTATTCTTACTAATGGATGCTGACTTTTGTTGAGGAATGTAAATAACTGAGATAAATCCTTCATAAGCGAGTGCATAACTTAATACTAGCAAGTTACATCTGATACTGCCCACCAGAAATATTTAAAACATACGTATTGATTCGGGATAACAGCTGATTGATAGCAAAATTTTTCTGCACTGTTTCCAGTTCGTTAGAAAGCACACTGTAGTTGATTCTTTTATGTTATTTTGAATCATAAACATTTTTTAATAGTGCTCTCTCCATCTATGTAAAGTTCTCACTGATGTTATCTTCCCTTTTGTGCAAATAAATATCCGTATCCTTCATTTTAACCACTACATATACCATTTGTTGGATCACACTTGCTATTAAATAATTCAGTATCTATGCCATGGTATATTAATTTTGTATGTAATTAACTTTATTTGTAAACCTATAACTGTCATGGTTTGTTATTGGCACTACTGAATATCATAGGTCAGATAATTCTTTGGAAATCTTTTAAACTTAGTTTTCTTGACTTGAAAATGTAAAGAAAATTAAAAACAACATTTAAATGCTTTAAAAATGCAATTCGGTTGAAGAGATTATTATTCTGTCATCAGATAAATTCAGAGGCACAATTAAGACTATACATTTATAAATTATGAAGGCTTGAAATCCTTCGTATTTATTATTTACTTGTATATAAATTGTACCTTCCAGGCATTTCAAATACATTATAAAGTTTGTAATTCCCTTGCAGGAAACAAGACTTAGAAATGCTAAAAGAAACTTGATCAGAAAAGAAATAGGCTATTAAATGCATTAAATTATGGTCACATACAAATAAGCTTTTTGACAAATAACTTAGTGTTGCAATATTGTTTTCATGCCAGGACTTTAATGCCAGTAGAAAACTTTTATTTGAAACCCTTTTTCATCAAAATTCTAGCCATCGTTTTGCACAAACCTAGGCTTCTAGTCTTGCATGACGAACAGTAGGCCTACATCTAAATTTGTGTTTCTTTTTCTAGCTCTGTTTAACATTTTTCACTTTTTTTTTTTAATAAGTGTGTCATTCTTTCTCACTTTGTTTTTTGTTTCTCCTCTTTCTCCACTCTGATTTTCTGAAACTACACCCAAGCACGAGCAGTTTGCTCATTTGGGTGTATTTCTAAATAAATATTTGGTTCATTTCTTTCTTTTTCTTTTCTTAAAAAGTATTGTAGGCCTACTTTAATTTTGAAATTTGTAAATGTTTTTTGTTTATTTGTGTATTTTTGTATTTGTATTTGATTTGATTAACAATAGGCAATAAGCAATTGAAACTGTATTGCAAATGTAAGCAACCTGTACTTAAAATTAAAAAAAATAAATAATAAAAAAAAATCTTTGCAAATAATAAAAAAAAATGTTTGCATTAAGCTGAAACAACTGAATAAATAATAATAATAATAATAATTTTGATTTAGAACATCACAATTATTTGAAGCGAGTAGGTTATACTGCCCATGCTTTAGGGTGAGTGTATCATATCAGAATATTAAAAAATAAGCACCATGAGCTTTATAAAAGAAACACAAAAGAATACATTATATATTTGATTTTTGAGCAACTAAAATTAAATTCAAGTTTGACGTTTTATTAAATTTATTTTCTTCACTATAGAAATTCTGCTTAAGGATAGCTTTATTTCTTAACAAGCCTGCTGCTTTGCCCACGATAAGTAATTCGAAGAATAAAAATTAACAGCAAAATAATTAAAACATTATATTTATTAACACTTGCATGCGAAACATTCATAGGGCTAAACTGAATGATTAACAATTATAATGAAACAACTAAAAATCTAGCTTTGAAGTGCATTCCACGATCAGAAAGCGCAGCTTGGGAAAAACGACCTCAGATTAAAGTTCCCTGGCCCAGAAAACCCCTGCATATAGTGAGTTCTATCAAAATCAATCAATGTTTGACCATTTAGCTCTAGATTCATTATCCCTTTTCAATCTTATGTTGAAAATTTCAGGTGTCTATGTGCCTTGACATTATAAACAAACGAATCGACCAGGGTGAGCTCAAAAAATCGAAGCAATTGGTAAATACATGCGATATGATGAAAAAGTCGCAAAGCTTTTATTTCCGAGTTATGCCAAAAAAAAAAAGGGCAAAGCCACCTGCAATTGATTTGACAATTGTAACGTATTACCAAAAACTGATGCTTTAATAGCGCAAAAATTAATGTTTTCTGCTGGTTTTTCAATCATAACTTGCAAATGAAAGCAAAAATTAAGAATCCGGCTTAGAGGTTCATTTGCCCACCCTTCAGTCCATCTATATTTAAAATTTCAGATTTCTGCTTGCATTAGATTTCACTGGGCATCACACGCACTGACAGACAGACAGACAAACACTTCCTCTTATTATTATAGATAATAGAACTTAATTAGTAAATAGCACAAGGCTTAATTTTTGTAAGCATAGCATCTAAATTAATTAGTATCAATTCAATCTAAAGCATTTTATATTTTTTACTTTCAGTAACTCATTAAGAACAAGGGTAAATGGAATTCTTTTCAAGTGAGGATAATGATTTTTGTAAGACTTCCTTTCACATCTTAATGTAACTGTAGTATCGATGTAAACAAATGTTGTCAGCAATCTAAATCTTGTTTCCTGGAATGTGTATTAAATATCAGTAGAAATATTAAAAGATTTTCATGGCACTAAATATAAACGTTTTCGCTTATAAATGTACTATACTTATAGCAATACAAATTATACATTTAACTCATCAGTGATCTGCTGATAAGTTGTGTAAATGCCGTTCCTTTCCTATAACTCAAATCAGTCACATATAGGGAAAAACACAATATAAAAACTGCTACTTTAATGTAATAATAAACTCATGGCAATCAATCATATTTTATTAGCAATCACAAATTAGAAATTATATTCCTTTCAGAACCTGCCTACAGAAGAAACCAATGAGGGGGAAAATTTTTTAATAAACTGTCACATTACCAAATAAATTCAATTCATTATATAATTACTGTATTTTACGGACTATAAGACACACCTTGATTTTAGGATGGGCATTTAAAGGAAAAGAAATTTAATGTGATTCTAAATGACAAATTTTAAGGGGAGTATTATACTTCATTGCATAAACAAATTATAACCTTGTACAACGGAATCAATGTAAATCACTTCTTAACTTAAAACTTGCGTTGTACAAAAATCTCTCTGTACAGGTGGCATCGCGTAAATTTTAACAACTGAACTGATTTCTCATGAAAGACTGAAATAGTATATTGCGACACAAGGGCGGAAAGGCACGTTTACGGGTCGAGGAAACAGATTGAAAACCCGAGGCGCAACCCGTGTGTTGCATGCTATTTTTTGCACGACGGTTACTTATATCAATTTAATTATATTAATTGTGATATTACCTGAAAATATTATGTAAATACAGACTTGAAGAATGGTGCTTATTTCAGAAAGGGATTCGCATTTGTTATTGTTTATGGCAACCGAATATTTATAAAGCGGGGAGGCCTTGGTCATTTCTGCTCACAAATAAGCATTTGCGGGCGGTAAAGTAACTTTCCGCCCGTCGCCCCTAGCAACAATTCACTTTCCGCCCGTCGCCCCTAGCAACAAGATTGCGTGTGGTAATGTCAAGTTACGAGCCATGTAAACAACTTTCGTAAGAAACACTTACTAGCTAAGGAGTGCAAAAATACTTTTACACCCTCTAATCCATAATTCATCATAATCCATAATTCAACGGAAGAAGGCTGTTTAGAGATCATTGCCTTCATTTAAACCACCCGGTGGAGACAACTCCTTTCGTATAAAAGATCTCAACATTCCTTTCTTTTCGCATTGTATACCTTGCTTCCAGCTACCCTCATTTTATGATTGTGACAACTGCACTGATGTACAGTCTGTGCCAAAATATGTAACAATCTTATCGTTTATAACACCTTGTTTATAACTATTCTGGCAATATTTACCATAATATTAATTTTTTTGTGTACTTCGGACCATTACAGGCTCTGTTTTTAAGGTAAAGAAGTGCGTCATATGGTCTGTAAAATACGGTACTAGTTCTAAGGTATTTATTCCACAGTGAAATTTTGTGTATCTATCAATAATAATATGTGTGTTTTACACCATAAGACAGGCCAGAAGGTACAAACCCTTTAAAAAATTCAAAATTATCTTTATTTTACTTAAAAAAAAAAAGTAACATGCATCATTATCTGTTGCCATAAGCTCTGACCCTACTTGGAAATGCTGAGTTTTAATTAGCCACTACAATATCTACAGACAATAAATTAAACCAAAAAGTTAATTTAATAAACTATATAATTTTTTTACTTGCTACTAGTTTACAAGATGAATGTCAGATGGAATAACTCCAATGTCTATATAGCATAATGACTACAACTGTATCTGAAAAATTATGCTATAAATACACATTGCAATGTGTAATTTTTCACAAGATTTTAAACCTCCTGTTTAAGGAGGGACATACAGCTTTGGGTGAAATTCATTTTATTTCTCAGCAATGAATTGTTCTGTAACCTTGTAATCTGGCATGTTCTTTATTGACTACCTCTACAATTACATACTATATTCACTATCATGAAATCAGAATATCTACGGTATAAGTATTTTTAAAAATAATTTTTTTGGGATTTCTTTTTCATTAAAATATATATAGCCTATTATAATATATCTCAAATAAGTTTGATCCTGTTCAAAACAAAGAGGTGTGCTTGTCATAGTCAGAGCTGTTGTACAGCTCCGCACATGAGAATGCATGTCATCACCGTGATAATGGTAGTTTGTTTATTGTCAGTACAACTGACTTCCTCTCTATCTTGAACAAATAAACGTGAGAGGGAAATAAAAGTACGGAGGGAGGAGTAAGATATGCGTGGGTGTGCCGCAGGGTCGTCGTGAACAATTAATCCTTTATGTTTTGTTTGCTAATTGATACCTAGGTATACTATAATGATGGCGATGCCAGTGAGTGTTTGTTATTTCAGTGTAAATGTTTATATTATTGTTGCATGAACTTACGAACACTACTTCTCCATTAGCAAGCCATACCCTGGTAATGGGGCATCCTAATGACATTAACCAATCACGTTTTGTCACATGATGCAAATTTTCCATGAACTCTCTGTGAGTTCTCCTCCCCTTTGTTTTGAACAGGATCAAACTGGCCTGAGATATAGTATAAAAAAAATTATTAATGTTAAATGAATGATAGTAGATAGTGTTGTTCATATGATATCAATAAATACACAGAAAAATAATCACTCAGACATATTGATATTTGTGGAAGTTATCAAGGAAACAGAATTTCAGTGCATGAAACGTGGCTGCCATTTTGAAATGATGATTACCCGTAACTGTAATAATTTGATTATTTTTTAAAAAAGTATGCAATTGTAGAAATAGTCAATAAAGAGTGTATCAGATTCCAAGGTTGCAAAGCAATTCATTGCTGAGGGGAAAAAAATGAAATTCACCTATTTCTCACCTATGAATTTCACCCTAAGCTGTCTATGCCCCCTTAAAAAAATCATTTTAGTACCTTCTTTGGCAAAAGGAACAATAAAAACACGGAATAAACAAATTTAAATTATTTGCCTTTTCTTCAAGGCAGAACATCCAAGTAAAAATCCTAAGAAACAAAATAATAATATTGTGACTTTGAAAAACTGCATAAAAATATCTAATAATTCTACTTTTTCTAATAGTTTATCCACCAAGCAGCATGTACATATATATAAATACAGGTGGGAAAAAATGTGATATACAAAATGCAGGAATATTATTTCCATCAGTGCTGTTAAGTTCCAATACAAACTGTTTGTTGGAACATTCACAGTTCTGTTGAAGTCTCCTTTGCTTCTTCAATCCATTTACTTGCTGAGTTTGTCTTGTAGCCACTCTTCTGTCAGTTCATCCAGTTCTCGCACCTCGTACACTCTCGTGAGGTCTGCTTCCTTCTGAAGGGCCAACTTGGTTCCAGCATACATTATTTGGAGTTCTATTTGACTATCTGTTACAAAAGAAAAACAGTAATAGAGAATTAAGTAAGGGGGAAGAAATATCGCTATAGCCTTTGAAAAATGTTCATTTATCACAATAACATTAGCCACACAAATATAATGAAAAAGTCTGGTAGGCTGTATAAGGGACACAGCCACACAGTACCTGAAACATCTTGTACTGGTAGGGAAAAAAAAAAGCGGACCAGCTCTTGTAGCTGATTTCAGAACCTTGTGCACACCAATAAATAAATAAATGTAAGAGATGTAATGGAAACTTAGTTCGCAGGCTTCCATGGCCGGTGTTATACATAAAGTGATAGTAATTTCTATCCGGGTTGGGCCGCGTCGTGTTTTTGGTGTCTTCTGACGTTTCGGACATCATATCGTGTCCTTCTTCTGAGAAAGAATCGCAATAAAAATAAGTGCCTGTGGATAGTAAACAGAAGAAGGACACGATATGATGTCCGAAATGTCAGAAGACACCAAAAACATGACGCGGCCCAACCCGGATAGCAAGTACTATCACTTTATGTAATGAAAACGTTTGTTTTCACAAGCAATGCAAATTACGTGAAATTATTTCTCAATTCAAGCAATTTATCGGCTGTAGTCTCCTTGTCAATCACTTGTTTCATAACAGACTTTCAAGGTACGTTGGTTGTTAAGCGATTCTGTAGCACAATGATAGCACGTTCGACTGGTAGGTAACACTTTTCAATTCAAATCCTGTCAAGGAAGGAAATTTTTTGTTTCCTTAATGCACATTGTTTTCTCACTACTTTTCGACTGCCGCAATATTTAACTACTTAATTAACGGATTATTCCCATAAAATGAATTTTACTAGCTTATTTTCTAATGGGTTTCGAAATGGGCTAAGTCAACAGTCGACACTAGAACATATTTCAATACATTCCCTTCTATCCTGTGAATGCCGCTAAGCATGCGCAGTGGCTCATATTGGCAACTTCGATATTTTAGTTGGTCCGCTTTTTTTTTTCCCCTACCTGTACATTTTACCTAAATCTATATGTTAGGGTTTCTTTCATATGTGAAATAAATAGAAAAGGTAGTACATATACCTACTTCCCATATGTTATGGCCTAATATTATGGTTAATATTATTTAGTTAATATTTTAAAATTAATATCTAGCTATAATTTAACAACATTCCCTGGTTAACTTGTACGTCTAAAGCAAGGCATAAATTTACAAACATCTGACTGCCTTGTAGTCAAGGCCTTCTCTATTCAGTATCAAGAATGGAATAAGCCTATTGAGGTCATGGTTTAGCAAATGACCCCCCCCCCATAAAACCAATTTTAAAGTCATTTAGGCCTACATGCCAATACTTTCGATGTCTTATAAATTCCAATAAAGATATTTGGAAGATAAAGGCTAGAACAAAAGAGCAGTTTATGCAAATAAAACATTAGCAGGACAAAGTTTTCTCTATGGAATATTCATATTCGTACATCCTTAGCGGTTGGGTCATAGGGCCTCCAAATGGAGGCCTAATTTGATTACACTTATTTTTCGAGTAAGATTAGAAGGACAGGCGGTAAAGGTGATAATTCCCGGGTTCCTCACAATCCTCGCAGGAAACTGAGGTATTACCTGGACGTGAAAAAGCCAACGAATTTTGTCCCGAGACTCTAATCTAGGCTTAGAGTTCTTTAGTGTGCCATAAATCTCCCAGAGGAACCCATGCCCAGGATTCTTACATCCTGAAAATCCATCAGCCACAACCGGGTTCGAACCCATGACCCTTGGATCTAGAGGCAGGCAAGCTACCTCTACACCACTGTAGCTGACTACAGAATATAATACGTACTTACTTACTTACTTACTCAATGGCATTAGACAATTCCTAAGCAAGCTATCTTAAAGGAATATTATCTATTTTATGGAACCTGAAGGTTCATTGCCGCGCTTACCTGAGTCCGCCATTCAACCCTATTCTGTGCAAACTCCATCCAATCATCCCCCACAAATCCTACTTCTCTTAAATCTATCTTAATATTGTCCTCCCACCTATGTCTAGCTCTTCCACTTGGTCTTTTCCCTTCGGGTCTCCCAGTCAATACTTTTGAGATATGTCTTTCCTCCCCCATTTCATCCTTCAGGATTTAATTACCCTTACTATATCTGGTGAAGCGTACAGGTCCTGAAGCTCATCGTTATGCAATATATAATAATATATAACAGAATATAATAGGCTACAAATATCATCACTAACTACTGAGATATGTATAGTATCTCACACACTAATAGAACAATGATTGCATAATTTAGCAGTTACTTACCTCTGGGAGTGATGTAAATGAAACACATAGGAAAGGAAACACGGCCATCATCATGTTCCATGCGATAACTGTATACAACAAAACGAGGCTGATGACCAGGCAGGTTTTCTCTGAGATCTTCCAAACTTACATCCTGCAACAATATGCCAATGTTCTCAATATCACAAAGTAACAATTGTTATATCTTAAAGTAGAACTATTTCTCTTAGAGACTAGAATTGAGAAGGCTGCTGGGATGGTCTTGTGGTTAGCGTCGCTGACTACAGATCCGTTGGCCCGGGTTCGATCCCCGGTACCTCCTTGGATTTTGCTGAGGTAGCGAGGTCTGGTAGGGGTGCACTCAGCCTCGTGATTCAAATTGAGGAGCTACTTGATAGAGAAGTAGCGGCTCTGGTCATGGAAACCATCATTAACAGCCATGGGTGTCGGCATGCTGACCACATGCCCCCCAATCCTGTCGTCTGCCTATGGTAGATGATGCAGCGGTCAGGTGGTAGGCCTTATCCTTTCTGGGATGTTAGCGCCACGGAGTTAGTTAGTTACTAGAACTGAGAAGATATGTACAAAGTTTTGACTGGGTCAGGAAGTCCAAAATTTTAAGTAGCCTATAACTCTATGGTACTTCAGCCCTTGAGGGATTAGGCTTATTATTCCGACTGCTGCATCATCTGACTCAGACAGATGGCAGGATTAGGGGAATGTGGTCAGCACGATGACTCCCACAGCTGTTATTGATGGCTTACTGGAGTGGAGCAAAATTTTAAGTCCTTGAAGTATTTTTTGGGGTGAAAATGCTTCAGACCATAAGCTTCACTTTAATTTTAGAAGGGAAATTAAAGGAAAAACATAATAATTAAACCTATTTCATAACTATAATTTTTATAGAGATTAATATGGGGTATAATAATGAAATTACTGCTCTCAATATTTTGTATTTCACCATGATTCAGATAAAAAGCCATGAAAATCTGCCAGTAGACATTCATGGCTAAATAAGTTAAAATTCTTGACTAAAAAATTTAATTTCACAAGTAAAGTTATTTGATGAAGCTGAAGGAATATAATTTCCAAGCAATTAAAAAAATAAAATAAAGATAACACAAATTACACATTACAAAAATATGCCATTTCATTAATGGATTTAATAATGCAAATTGAAGTAAAAAATCTGTTGATCTCAAGAGAAAAAGTCAGAGTAACTATTAAGCAATATAAGAATTAATGGCGATTCTTTGATTTGGATGAAATTACAACCACATGAATTGAAATTAAGTTCACTGATTATTTTTAAAACTTGCCCATTAGTACTAGTAAGAAAAAAATTTGCCTTTCAAAAATACAAATCCTGACTTCAATAAAATACATCCTCTGAGCTTAGCTTTTGTAAAAAGTAACTTACACAAGGTGTGTTTATTTTTTTAATTTTTTTTAGCATGATTGATATCAGATTACCTGAAGGGAGAATATGGTAGTTGCTCTTGAAAAATCTGCTATGTGAAATTTTCGTTAGTAAATAGACACCAAGAAACTCAGAATTTTGCTGTGCACCTATACAAAGTGAGGAAGTTATTTAATACTGTTTTGAAGCTTCTGCTATGTAGGCCTATTATGCCACTAAAATTGTGTGAAGATGTCCTTCAAAATTTCAAAATGTTCCAACATTTTATGCCCCATCCCTCATATATGTGCAATATTATGTTTTAAAATATTACTTTAATTTGAATAATAGGTCTTACCTCCATCAATTCATCTATGCAGATCCTCTGCTTCTCTCGGTCAACCTTCACTGCAGACAAAAGTGGACATTAAATTAGATGCTATTGCCATACACCTATAACAAACATTTTACGGTAGCATAAGCCTATTAACTTACTTACTTATCAATGCTGAATTCTTCTCGTGCTTACGAAATCGAAATTTCTTGAGTGCCTCTTTGACATCGTCACCGATGTCACAAACTTTAACATTGGCAGACTGAAAGCAAACAGAATTAAGTGATTAATATTTTTAACTAGAGCAGAGCTGGTTGTGACGGTATTGATAGAAATTTTTCTTGCATCAGTAGATTTTCTTATTTCTTTTCCTAAACAACAACTCTACCTCCTAGAGATGTTCCTGATCTGTCTGTCTGTCCGTGTTTGGCCTTTTAACACTGGTGCATTCAACCTTTTTACTGCTACTTTACTGCATATTAATGCAATGCCTCAAAAATTGTAAAAAAGCAGAGATTGAGATTATGTAAAATGTGAGGATTTTTATCCATGTGTTAGGGCTGTCAATTATGAAAAATGGCTACTGCATGGAGATTTTCCCCATCAATTTCAAACGTAGTGCCCTCTGATGGTTTCATCTGATTAATGACTTATTACCAGTGATGTGGCTGTGATGGTAAGGCACTAGACTCACATTCGAGAGGTCCCAGATTCAAATCCCGTGACCGTCCAATTTGACATGGCTTTTTTCATGGTTTCACCAGTCGTAAAGACAAATGCTGAATTGGATATTTACATACCATGAATCATCCTCACCATTTCATCCTGTATCATATCCATATAAATTAATATCAGTTGAAATTTACTCCTAAAAAATACATCAATAATACAAATAAGTGACGTCCAATCAATAGTTACATAGCCTACCCTACTGTATAGACATAGATCTTGGAACTCCTGATATGGCATTGCAGCTAGGAGTTTATAACCCTACAAAGCTGAATTCAAAAAAGAATTTAAAAAAAAAAAAAACCTCTGAATGGGTTAAATCTCTGCATGTACCATTACCCAGGCATATATACGGCATTTAAATAATTAAATACAGCATTTTTAAAAAGCAAGCGTAATATTATTATTATTATTATTTGATCTGCACAGCTTATGGAACCCTTCATGGTGGACATACATTTCCTTTGACACATGAATAATTCATGCAGGCCTGTGTCTATTCACCGAAACTCCGCAGGGGGGCCTAGAAACTTAGGGAGCCCAAATTGTTAGAAAATCTATAACTTGTCTTGTTTGCTATCCTCTAGCGCCTTTTTTCTTTGGAGAGCATATGGTTACGTTGAACACTCTGGAGTATGTACATCAACTCAAGCCTATACGGAGACCTAAAACTTTTATTTTGAACATTTTACTTATAAATTCTATGAAAGACAGTTATGCTTTTATTTTTAACATTTTACTTATAAATTCTATGAAAGATAGTGACGCTAGTCCGATTTTTAGAAACTGAGATTGCTTTGGCTTTTAATAAGGTTAACACAATTGAATGCAGTTATCCTTCAATGCAGTCACTCTATATGGCACTGTGAAGCAAGGGAAAGTCATGTGAATGTATCAAACATTCATTCACCCTTCATTTTTTTTAAATTCAGCTGTGTTTATACTCCTTTTAGCTGCAAGGCCATATCAGGAGTTCGGTATATGTGTCTACACAGTAGGATAGGCCATGGAAGTATTGCTTGTCAATTGTTTCTATTATTGGTATATTTTTATGGAGTAAATTTCAACTGATATTAATTTAAATGGATATGATGCAGGATGTAATGGTGAGGATGATTCACGGTATGTAAATATCCAATTCGGCATTTGCCTTTACAGCTGGGGAAACCGTGAAAAAACCCATGTCAAATTGGCCGGCCACGGGATTTGAACCATGGATCTCCCGAATGTGAGTCCAAACGTTACCATGTCGGCCACCTCGCTCGGTACCCTTCAATTATCAGAAATGTATACACTTGCAGGAAGCACTTCATCTGTACACTTACAGAAGACACTTTTTGGAAGCTTATTCTAAATAAAAATTACAATTTACTTCCAAATTCATGAAGGTCTGCCACCTTTGGGGGAGTTGGTACATCTGTAACACCAGCCAGACAATGATACAGAGATCTTGTAATCTTTATTATCTGGATTATATATACTCAATTGTCTAGTATATACAAAAGAAAATCTAAACTCTTATCCCCTCAGGCAATCATTTCATAAACACAATACAAGAAATAGTCACATGATCGACCTGCCTTACTCTAGACTATCTAAGATTCACAATAGTCATATATACTTAAGCATTGATTTATTTAACAGACTACCTAATTACATCAAATCTTACCCCTTGACAAAGTTTAAAAACGTCTTAAATCAATGGCTAACAAGGAAAGCCTTTTACTCTATAACTGAATTTAAGGAATTAGACACAATAGAATTAGACTTATAGTAAGCAAATTTGAGATGAATTGTTAGGATTAAGCTGTGTATCTTATTGTATTATATTGTTAAATGTTAGGATTAAGTTGCATATCCTATTGTATTATGCTGCTTAATTTATACGAAAAAACACCTACTAAATTTAACTATAGGTACACAAGTGCATGAACATTCTACTAGAAATAATCATTGTATATATACAACTCATTGTAGGCTCAGTAAAACTTTGAACTCTTTCCAATATGTTGGAATTAAGTTATTTAATAAACTTTCTATTACAGCACAACAAGTTAATTTGAACAGATTTGTAAATGTGTTACATGCATGGTTAAGGAATCATCCCATGTATGATATACAAGAGGCGTATGATGCTGATTTCAGCATAATTAAATTTTAATTTTTAATTTTATTTTTATTATTAATTGACAATGTCTATTACATGTAATGTGTTTAATGACAATAAATGTATTTGTATTTGTATTTGTATTTGTATTATTATTAAATGTTAGGACTAAGTTAGGATTAAATGTTATGTTATGTAAAATCTATGACGAAGCCAATTATATCAAACATACCTAACGGCTAATAAAGATTCTTATTCTTATTCTTATTCTTATTCTTTATAGCATAAAGCTACGCCTGGACTGTGCAAAGCTAAACCTTTTGCCTTGGCAGAAGCGAAGTGTAGGGGGCACATAACAATATTTAGACATGCGTAGCTACCCGGACGTCTACTTTTGAAAAATGAACAACCACCCTTCCCTTGATCTCCCAATATCTTAACAATGAGATACACCCATGTGGTCCCCCGAATGACAAATAACTCCAAAACAGCTCAACTACTAAAGTCACCAGGTTAACAACAAAAAAAAGTCTTATAACCAATAATAATGGAACGTTATATTATTATGTAGTCTTTGATCATAGCTTACATACCATTATTGTTTAATGACGTGTTCTGGAAGAATGTGATAATAGTAAATAAATGGTGCTGATAGCGTCCTATTAAACGTCACGGTTACACCCACTTCCCGTGTTATTAAAATATCGTAATTATATCGATCACGACAGAGAACTGTCAAAATATCGAACATGAAATCGAAGTCGACTCTCAACAATGTAATCAGGAATATGATTGAGGAAGCTTACGTGCATTGCCTATGTGAGAGAACTAGAAAATGTAATGAGCAATAACTTTAGCTGTTAAAATAAGTATTATGGCATCACTAACGGAGATGCCATTAATTGCTATAAGACGATAAGAAAAGTGGCTAAAGTCTGGTGTCATCAGTGTAACCTGAAATTTCACCTATAATTTATGGTATAAGTGCACTTTAACTAAGTTTACGATTTATATGAAAACCAAATTTTTTATGGATCTGAGAAACCACTCAAATCGTTCAGGATTTTTCACAGAATTTTTTCACATGCAACATGTCTTTATAAATGCTTCGTAAATGAAAATAAAGAGAAATAACTGCATGAATTTTGCCGTAAAATACATTTTGTCAGCCATGATCCATTCTGTAACGGCCCCGTTGATACGAGCATTGCCAACATTCCAAATAAATCTCTGAAACTACTTGTGTTGAGTTGAATTTAGTGCATGTACTAGTAAATGATATGTTTGCTATAGGATTCTCTTCGTTACATACAGGATACTAAAATGATCACTCTTCAGTATGAGTGAAATTGTATTTCCAACATTTTTATAACTACGTATTTTGTTTTTGGACATATATTAATGCCGTATTACATTTACCTTACTTATGTGTATATTAACAGTCACTAGACCCAGTGGCGGACGCAGGGGGGGATAGGAGGGTTACAACCCCCCGAAATTTGAAAAAAAAGGCTATATATATACTCTAAGTGGCCAGTTTTATAAACTAATTTTATATGTAAGTTGATTAATTTTTTGTAGTATTCCGTCTACCTATTCAAATCCCCACCCGAAAAAAATTTCTGCGTCCGCCACTGACTAGACCTGAATGCCGTGAAACTCTACGAGCGTAATGACAAATCAAAACAAAAGCAATAAATCCGGTAAAGGACCTCTTTTACACACACCACACCTGAATGACTTTTCTCCATCTCCCGCATTAATATCAACGCTATGAATAATATCTCCGGACAAATAAGTATGCAGGCTGCAATTTAACATCGTATACACTAAGGCCTAATTATTTTGAGACCTTTAAGGAGAAAATTGCGATTTTACATCAAATTCGAATGTGTTAAATTCACAATCCACAACCGTATCATAACTTACGTTAAAGTTGAGATTACCAATGAGCAGATGCACACGGAAGTAAAATTTATTTCCTGGGTGGAGCAGTCAGTACAGCAGAGTTTCAAAATTGTCAGGAACAGTTCAGAAGGTGTACACATAATAAATGAGCGACAGTCCCATGGCTGTAGATGCACACGGAACTCAAATATATTTCCTGGGTGGTGCAGTCAGTAAGGCAGAGTTTCTACATTTGTAGGAACACTACAGAAGATGTTGTCATAAATGAGCGACTTTCCTATGGCTGTAGATGCACATTTTAATTGATATGATTTTATTCTGCTGGATTATTCAGAACTGTATTAAACACACATATTTTGTTACTAAAGAAGTAAGTACTACTTGGACAGAAATTCTTTCTGAACTGGCATGACAATAAAATTGCCCCTAGGAAATATGTGCTATTTAAAAAAGAAAGAAAAAAAATAATTATCTATTACTACAAGCAAACTGCGATGTTTACAATAAACCTGTAATAAAAATAACTATGAACACTTGGTGGAGATTCTCAAATAAGAACGATTGTCTGTTGTCTGAAAATAACGGTTTGCACATGAAAAGCTCCTCTCTACCCAAGGGTGTAGCCAATTGTGGACAAGATATGGAAGAAATGAATATTGTTTATAGGCCTATTACTTGTTGAATTTTGCCCTTTTAAATATAACTAACTCCGTGGCGCTAACATCCCTGAAGGGACAAGGTCTAGAACTCGTCCACTGCGTCATCTACCGTAGGCAGATGGCAGGATTAGAGGCATGTGGTCTGCATGCAGACACCCACGGCCGTTAATGGTGGTATCCATGACCGGAGCCGCTACTCCTCTCTGCTCAATTTGAGTCACGAGGCTGAGTGCACCCCGTTCCAGAAAAATCCGAGGAGGTACCGTGGATCGAACCCGGGCCGACGGATCTGTAGACAGCGACACTAACCACGAGACCACGCCGGTGGTCCTTCTTAAATATACTCGTATAATAATGTATTATAATTGGATGTTTAAGAAAAATACCAACTTCAATGGAATTCACGATTTTTAATAGATCATTTTTGCAATTTTTAAATCCTATTTCATAATTATATAGAGCTTACTTTAGGCACCTAAAATTGCATTTTACCAAAATAAAATCCCGAAAGCTAATAATAATATTTGTGGTGCTGGCGAACAAAAAAAAAACCGTTACAGTCAGACGCTAGGGATGTGTGCAGTGTTCTACTCACAGAAAAAGCGGGAACAATATCAATAAATATTTCTTATATGGAGAAAATTTTTTTTTCCGATTTGAGTTACATGTGATATTTATAATTCGACCCTTCTGAACACGAATATAACAATAATAATAAGCAGTTTCTTCCGCACTTCGAGAAACTGCCGATTTTCCAATAGTGTCACACAATTCTCGCAGGAAAAGAGTGAACTATTCAAAGAAAAATTCATTCTGTGTAGGATAAATTTTTTTCCAACTTGAAATACGTGTTTTATCTATAATACGTCCCTTCTGAACACGAATATAACAATAATAATAAGCAGTTTCTTCCGCACTACGAGAAAATGCCGATTTTCCAATAGTGTCACACATTTCTCGCAGGAAAAGAGGGAACTATTCAAAGAAAAATTCTTTCTGTGTAGGATACATTTTTTTTCTAACTTGAAATACGTGTGTTATCTATAATACGACCCTTCTGAACACGAATATAACAATAATAATAAGCAGTTTCTTCCGCACTTCGAGAAATACCGATTTTCCATTAGTGTCACACATTTCTCGCAGAAAAAGAGGGAACTATTCAAAGAAAAATTAATTCTGTGTAGGATAAACTTTTTTCCAACTTGAAATACGTGTGTTATCTATAATACGACCCTTCAGAACACGAATATAACAATAATAATAACCAGTTCCTTCCGCCCTTCCAGAAAATACCAATTTTCCATTACCGTCACACAGTTTACGCAAGAAAAGTAGGAATGTTTCAAACAAAAATAAATTATATGAAGGCAAACATTTTTTTCCCACTTTATTTACATGTGTTATCTATTACTCGACCCTTCTGGACACGAATATCACAATAATAATAACCAGTTCCTTCCGCCCTTCGAGAAATTACCGATTATCCATTACCGTCACACATTTTACGCAAGAAACGTAGGAATGATTCAAACAAAAATTAATTACATGCAGGCAAAATTTTTTCCCCACTTGATTTACATGTGTTATCTATAACTCAACCCTTCTGAACACGAATAGAACAAAAATAATAACCAGTTCCATACGCACTAGGAGAAAATTACGAATTTCCATTCGTGACACACAGTTTACGCGTAAACTGTGTGACACGAACGAAAAAATCGGAATTCTCTCGAAGTGCGGAAGAAACTGCTTATTATTATTATTATATTCGTGTTCAGAACGGTCGTATTATAGATAACACACGTATTTCAAGTTGGAAAAAAATTTACCCTACACAGAATGAATTTTTCTTTGAATAGTTCCCTCTTTTCCTGCGAGAAATGTGTGACACTATTGGAAAATCGGCATTTTCTCGAAGTGCGGAAGAAACTGCTTATTATTATTGTTATATTCGTGTTCAGAAGGGTCGTATTATAGATAACACACGTATTTCAAGTTGGAAAAAAATTTATCCTACACAGAATGAATTTTTCTTTGAATAGTTCCCTCTTTTCCTGCGAGAAATGTGTGGCACTAATGAAAAATCGGTATTTTCTCGAAGTGCGGTAGAAACTGCTTATTATTATTGTTATATTCGTGTTCAGAAGGGTCGTATTATAGATAAAACACGTATTTAAAGTTGGAAAAAAATTTATCATACACAGAATGAATTTTTCTTTGAATAAGTTCCCTCTTTTCCTGCGAGAATTGTGTGACACTAATGAAAAATCGGAATTTCTCGAAGTGCGGTAGAAACTGCTTATTATTATTGTGATTTTCGTGGTCAGAAGGGTCTAATTATAAATAACTCATTTAATACAAGTCGGAAAAAAAAATTTCCTCCATGTAATGAATTTTTGTGTGAAACTTTCCTACTTTGTTTGCGTAAACTGTGTGACACTATTGGAAAATCGGTAATTTCAAGAAGTGCGGAAGGAACTGGTTATTATTATAATTATATTCGTGTTCATAATGGTCAAATTATAGCTAAGACATATAACTTAGGCCGGGAAAAAATTTTCCTTCCATGTAATGAATTTTTGTTTTGAAACGGTCCTACTTTTTCTGCGTTAATTGTGTGACACTAATGAAAAATCGGTATTTTCAAGAAGTGCGGAAGGAACTGGTTATTATTATTGTTATATTCGTGTTCATAAGGGTCTAATTATAGATAAGACATATAACTTAGGTCGGGAAAAAATTTTCCTTCCATGTAATGAATTTTTGTTTCGAAACTGTGGGTAAACTGTGTGACACTAATGGAAAATCGGGTTTTTCTCGAAGTGCGGAAGGAACTGGTTTATATTATTGTTATATTCGTGTTTAGAAGGGTCGAATTATAGATAACGCATGTAACTTAGGTCGGAAAAAAAATTTCCCTCCATGTAATGAGTTTTTGTTTTGAAACGGTCCTACTATTTCTGCGTTAACTGTGTGACACTAATGGAAAATCAGTATTTTCAAGAAGTGCGGAAGGAACTGGTTATTATTATAATATTATATTCGTGTTCATTATGGTCAAATTATAGATAAGACATATAACTTAGGTCGGGAAAAAAATTATTCTATGTAATGAATTTTTATTTAAATACTTCCTACTTTTTCTGCGAAAAATGTGTGATATTAATGGAAAATCAGAATTTTCTCGAAGTGCGGAAGGAACTTATTATTATTATTATTGTCATATACGCGTTCAGAAGTGGTGAAATACATGCAAAAACATGTATATCATCTGCAATAACATTTTTATTGCCATGTAATTTATATTTCTTATATTGTTAATATTATTACTCAGAAAATTGCTTAACATTAATTTTAAATCGGAATGTATTTATTGTGAAATTCGCGTTCAGGACGATCGACTAATATAGAAAACATGTATTACATGTCAAACCAGATTTTTACTGTTATATTATTTATACGTTTAATAGTTATTTATAACAATTATAATTATGAAATTAATGAAAACTATTATCTGCCCACCCAATAATTCATTCAGCCATGTATCAATCCATCCATTTATACATCCATTCATTTTTCATTCATCCTACCATCCATTCGTCCATCAATCAATCCAGTTATCTAACCAACCATCCATTAATTATTAATTGATCCATCCACTTATTACAGAAGTCATTCATCGATCCATTATTTAACTAATTCATTCACCAAGCAATCCACCCTTCATCTATCAATTAATGAATTAGATACATAATTAATTAATTCATCCTCCCATCCATTGATGAATCAATTAATGCATACATTTATCCATCCAATTAGTTAATTAATTCAACCGTCCATCCATTTATTTATATATCCATAAAGCATTTGATGGATGGTGGGTTAGGTGGGTGAAATAAATAATTTCGGATGAATGAATGGATATATTTATGGATGAATGAATTAATAATGGATGGATGAATGGGTAGGTGGGCTAATTAATTAATTAATTAATTAATTAATGGATTGATTAATGGTTGGTTGGATCGATGAATGAATGAATTTATTGATGGATGCATGAGTGGATAGATGGGTGGATGAATGAATGAATGAATGTATGGATAATAAAATGGTGGAATACATGAATTAATTAAGGGACGAATGACTGGATGGATGTATGGATGATTGAACAGATGGGTGGATGAATGGTTGGGTGGATGAATTAATAGACAATGGATGGATTAATAATTTTAGTTAAAAATGAAAATTAATTATCTCATTGTTAATAATTGGATGGTTGGAAAAATAATTTATGGATGAATGGATAATTCGATGGATGGATAGATTTATTGATGTCTGAATTGATGGATGGGTGGGTGGTAGGTTTGTTGGATTAATTAGGGGATGAATGGATGGACTGTTATTAATTATTTAGTAAATATATTGATGGATGAACGAAAGGATGAATGGATGGGTGGATTCACGGATGAATTAATTGATCAATTAATGGATGGGTGGATTGGTTAATCAATGAACTAATCAATGGATGGATGAATAGATTAATGCAAAATTTAATTAACATACGGATTTGATGGATGAATGAACCATCCAACCAGCCATTCATCTATCAATCAAGCCAACCACCCCTATAACCAAACATTCATCCGTCCATTAATTAATTTATTATATAAATAATTCATTTAACTATTTCATCCACCCATCGATCCAAACATTCAGCTATCCATTAATAAATCCATGCATCCATTTATCCACCCACTCATCCTTTTCATTAAATAATTCAACAATACACCCATAGATTCATCCATCCATCAGTCTATGAATGGATGGTGAAAATAATTTATTAACTAGTAACTGGATGGATGGATGAATTTAAATATTTATTTATGGTTGAATGGATGAATGAATGTACGGATGAATTAATGGATGAACGGATGGATAAATGAATGGATGGAAGAATGTTTCATACCAAATTACGATTATTATTTTTTTATGAAAGGACAATGTTGAAGACAAGTCTTTTAGAAAACAACAACAACAATAATAATAATAACAACAATGTGAAGAAAGAAATTGAGTAATATTTAAAATGTTTCTCTGTTAGCTCTTCATGAAACATGAAGCAAAACAGCAATTAAACAATGTTTTTTCTAATATCAAGCTTCAATTAGAATTTGTCTTAGTTTAATAGTGGTAGTAGTAGCCCTACTGGATCGCGCAAACGTCTCCTGGAGATCCTTTAAGGGGATATCTGCGGCGAATTTATTTCCGGGGTGCGCCAGTCCCCTACCTCACATTTAAACTTAAGTACAACACAAGCACCCAGTCACGAACCCGGGAAAGAGATTTTTCACTGCTGAATCGAACCCGGGCCGCCGGGTGGAAGGCAAGCGTGCTACCGACTAACACAAGGCGGGGGGACACTTTAATGTTAATTGATCACGAATTAATATTTGAAAAAGTTTCCTTATTCTACTTCATTAAAACACGAAGGAAATATGAGTTATTACATAAAATACTCGAACATGATTTCTCTCCATGTATTACATAAAATTAAGCTTCCGTTCGAATTTGCGTAACCCCAGCGCTCTTATTTTAATATAACTTGTCATTGAGGAAGTTCCTATTGTTTTCCCGACCGGAAATTATACGAAACGAAAGCTTCTATTCTAACTTGTGTAAATGAATGAATGAGAAAGGTGCACTCGAGTGAGCATTTACGTATGAGTTACTCCTTGCTGTACTCAGTTATTGATTTTTCTCTCTTCTTGCATTTAGTTATGTGGTATGTATCACAGTTTCCACCGCACAGCTTACAAACACAGTTCTTGTCTGCTTTGTGGAATCCTGCTTTCAGGCAAATTTTATGGTGAAAACCATGTATGGCTAATCTGGTCGTCACATGTCTTTGCTCTTGGCATTCTTTGATCCATGTTCTCTCCAGCATTGCTGATGTGTTGTAGAACTCCAGTTCTATCTCTTTCCTTTTCCTGTTTCTGTTCTCTATGTGTTTTTGGTAAGGCTCTGTGGACGGTAGATGGTGTTCAACTCTGATGTCCTCGACGAAAAATGTTTCCCTCATGAGCTCATACACCAGTCTCGAGGGTGCACTTTTTCCTACCCCAGTTGCTCTTTTCATGAACATTGCCTTGACCTTTTCTATCCTGGTTAGATCGCTTACTGTAAGATTCTCCCAAATGATCTGTATTCCATATGTTATGATCGGAGCTATTGCTGTATTGAAGAGTGACATTGCTGTGCTTATTGAGAGGCTGGTTATGTTTCTTATGTTGTACATGGCTCTGATAGCCGCTGCTGATCTCTCCTGTATGTGTATATTGAATGACATTGCTGTGGTCTGCAGTGTTATGCCCAAGTATTTATATCTATTGACTATTTCCAGTGGATTTCCTAGGAGAGAGATGTTGTCTCCAGCTGCTGTCTTTCCTCCTTTCCTGAAGATCATTTGTACGGTCTTCTCTTGGTTGACCGTTAATTCATTTTCTTTTGCCCACTTCTCGAGTTTGTCGATAGTCTCTTGGACCTCTATCTTGCTTTTAGAGCCGATCACCATGTCGTCAGCATACATAAGTATTGTAGCTGATGATTCTGCTGTCGTTAATTCCGTGACATCTGCTGTGTATATATTGAACAGTGTGGGACTGATCGGATCACCTTGTAATACGCCATTTGTTTGGGTGATTTTCTCTGAGGTTGTGACGTTGTTGTCTATTTGCACGTAGTTATATGCCAGTATTTTCTCCATTATCCTCGATATGGGGTGGTCACTCCTGATCATCCCTTTTAGCTTGCTCATTAGTATCTGTCTGTTTAACAGGTCGAAGGCCTTCCTGAAGTCTACAAAGACCACGTAGTATTTTCCTTTGGGGTGTCTCAATGCTTCCACTATTTGCTCTAATAGGCATGTTACTGCTTGGATGGTGCTTCTCCCTGTCCTAAATCCGAACTGGCATTCCGGTATTGTGTAAATGCAGTGTGATACTAGCTGTGAGGTTGGTACTGCTCCAAAGTCAGATGTGGGTTTAATCATCAAATAGCCGTGGTAGAGAATACTATGATTTTATATGGGGAAAATCACGACTTTAATTACTGTTTTTTTAAGCCTTCGTGGCAAGTACAAAGGTGTGTGACGTGTCAAAAAATTCTGTGAAAATTCCTGAACGATTAGAGTGGTTTTTCACATCGATAAAAAAATTGGTTTTCATGAAAATCGAAAACTTAGTTCAAGTGCACTTATACCTAATTTATTACCCAATGGTCTTCCTCTACATCCAGAGGCTGCCAATTTACGGTATATTTACATGACAGTAACCTTTACATACCATAACTAATAGTGTTGATGGTTGATTGTTAAATACTAATTCTCTTGTACCTTCTGACAGAAGTGTTGAAATGGCAGAGAAACGGAAATCAACCAATCTAGCACAAAAAACCCATGGCAAGCTAACTGAAAAGGGCAGTTCAGACGAAGGCACGGTAGTTGTTAACGATGATGTTGACGTAAAATGTGAATTGGATGAAAATTCGGATATTGTTGATAACGATGACTGCATGAGTGACTATATGGACCCCCTAGTATTTGCACAACCTGTGTTAAATTCTGAATCTTTCCCTTGTGACATTTGCAATGAACTATTTCCGAAAGAAGATGAACTTCAGAAACACTTAAAAATTCACTCATCTCAAAAAGCATTTGTTTGTGATGTTTGCAAAGCGATATTCAATAGAAAATCTGACTTCAATAAACACGTTTTCCTTCATTCTGGGATAAAACCGTTTACGTGTAACAATTGTGGGAAAATGTTCAGTCGGAAAGACAATCTTAAGACTCACTTGTTAATCCATGTAGAGAATAAACAATTTAAATGTCCTATTTGTGACAGAGCATTTTCTAGGAAGTGGGATGTTAAACTTCATTTATATAATCATTCAGAACGTAAGCCATTTTCTTGTGATATATGTAACAAATCTTTCAGCAGAAATTATGATCTCAAGAGTCATTTGAACACTCACGAAGAGCAGAAACCTTATTCATGTAATTTTTGTAACATGTCATTTCCTCGAAGATATAAACTGAAAGATCATTTGATCACCCATGCACTGGAGAAGCAGTATACTTGTGAGGAGTGTAGTAAAGCATTCTTTAAGGAAAGTGAATTAAAACTTCACTTGCGTAAGCATTTGGAAGGGAAGAAATTTCTTTGCGATGTTTGTAACAAAGCTTTTTTCTTAAAAAAATCTTTAAAGAGACATTTGAGATTGCATGCTGAAGAACAGGCCTTCTGTTGTAACGTATGCAAGGCTTCGTTCTCAAAACGTCGAAGCCTCAGTAATCATATGCGTATTCACAGGGAGTGACAGGGACATTGCATTATTTCAGAGATTTTGAATGAATGAAGAAATTTTCACAATTGTGCTTACAGTTGATTTGTCATTCAAGACGGAATTTCGTTAGTGATGCTCCCTGTTTGGGCACTTCAGTACGTAGTATCGCTCACAGCTTTCCTCACAGTAACTACACATACACTCACTGATGGGTTTCGTGATAGGTCTTTGTCTCGTATAACTTGAAATGGAAGCCATGGACCGCCATGCGCGTGACCAGGTGCTGCATCTCATAGTTTGCGTGCATCAACTCCCTGTTGTTCATAGCATTCGTTGCATAGAAGTCCCTCCAAATTTGGGTCCGTTCCCTTTGCAATTCTAAGAGCCATTGCTTGTATGAATGAATGAATTTATTTGTTCTAAACAACAACTTTACATTAGCCCACATTTCTACTTTAGAAAAGGGTCCGTACCTACCTTGCGGTTTCTGACGGGTCCTTTTCAACACATTACATAACTATAATATATCTCACAACAGTTCACCGTGTCTCAATTTACACGTTAATGTTTGTTTTCGTAAACATCTGGGACTGCACACTATTCACGCTGCTGTTAGTTTTAGCTTACTTCACTTTTTATGAACTGCCTAGGGTAAACATTCTGCGGGGCACTCGCTAACATGTACGATGGAGATGAGTGATTGGATATCATTTATACATTGCAAAAAAATGAAGTCACAACTCCTGTTAAAATTCTTTATATTTTACTAAATTTTATTAAGCTTATACCTACTCTTGATTATTAACTTCTCTTTCTGACCGCTCTTAATTTATCTTTCTTATTTTTAACAACCACTGACACACTGACTTCATTACTAATTATGGCCTCCCTAGCTACGTTTTACCGCTTGAAACTTTGTAGCCTCTTTCGGCTTCTAGTGATTATAGGTACGCTCTCCTCACTGCTCTCACTGTTGATGTCACTTGGTGCGTTCTTGCTCCACAGCCCCCAAGGAATCTGGAAATGTTGCGTCACAGATGATGTGCTTGCTTCTTCGCTCAGCTGAGTTGTCATTGCTTGTAGCATGGTGTAGATGGTAGCAGCAACTGTAGTCGAAGTTCTTCAGTTAGAAATATCTCCCCGTCAGCTCATAAGGAAGGCGGGACAGTGTGAATTTTGACACACCCAGTACCCTTTTCGCATATCGTCCCCTTAGAATGAAAACCTACATTGCTTGTAGCGTGGTGTAGATGGTAGCAGCAACTGGAGTCGAAGTTCTTCAGTTAGAAATATCTCCCCGTCAGCTCATAAGGAAGGCGGGACAGTGTGAATTTTGACACACCCAGTACCCTTTTCACATATCGTCCCCTTAGAATGAAAACCTCGTATCTCATAAAACACATACATGGCTTTGTCACTTAATAACGCTTCCTAGCAATACACTAGATTTTGTTTTTCCTCTCTAGAGGACAGCACACATGTTATTCTTGTAATATTGGCTGACAAATAGTTGAGATACATGTTTTTCTATCTAATAATAAATTAAAAGTACTCTTGCTTCTGTTTTGAGGTACGTGGTTTTCATTCTAAAGGGACGATATGTTGCCTTGACTCTCTTGATGTGCCTCAGGTTGTTAGTGTTCAGCATCTCCCATGTTGCCTCCAGTCCATGCATGAATATTGGAAGTATTTTCACTTTGAATAGCTGCATGGCTGCCCTGATGGAAATCCTGGTGATGTCTGGAATGTCATCGATTGCTTGTATTGCTTTTGTTGCCCTATCTAGTATATGTTCTGTAAATGTGTAGCCGCTGGTCTGGAATGTGACACCAAGGTATTTAAAGCTGCTTACTGTTGGCAGAGTGATGTTGTAAGTTATCTGGTCTGCTGTTGCTATTCTGCCCCATATGTACTCTCTTTTGTGTTTTTATTGCTGCACCCAGGCCACCAGCTGATTGAATGATTCATGGAGGTCCTCACATTTTCCTAATATTAAAAGCCATATTGCCTGCGTACATGCGTTGTCGTACATTAACAGTTACCGTATTTTTCGGATCATAAGATGCACTTTTTTACCTCTAAAACAGAGTCTTGAATGTTGGGTGCGTCTAATGGTCCGAAGTTAAAAAAAAAAAAAAAAAAAAAAAAAGGGTAAATATTGCTTGTAGTACATACCAAAATCATAATAATAATAACTTTGGTGGACCGATACTGGGAGGCAAGAGGGAAGATGACTATACTGTAAACATGTGCCTTCCTTGTTTCCAATGTTATGCTTTGTATTTTATGTATTTTGTATTAGGTGTATCGCTTTGTCATTGTTACTTGTGGCTAATGATGTACATCAAATTGCCCCTGCATTAAATTAAATAAATTAATAATAATAATAATAATATTTATTCACCATTAGGAATTCAAGAATCCAAAGGCTTCGTCATACTTAAGAACTAAATAAAATATTGAACAAAACATAACTATACATACAGTACACATACAAAATGCAGACATTAGTCCATAAAAATAAATTTATAAAGTCAGTAAATTGGCGGAGATGAAATCTTGAGTACTATAGAAAACATGCTCCATAAGAAGATTTCTCACTTTAGTTTTGAAAAGTTTTTGACTGGTGTGCTTAAAAGAGTGGGGAAGTTTATTGTACAGAATTATAAAAAAGTATTGTAAGGATAAGTTAGTTGCAAATTTTGGCACAGACTATACATCAGTCACAATCAGTAAAATGAGAGTAGTGGGAAGCCAGGTATACAAGATGAATAGAAAGGAATGTTGGGTATTTTCATATAAAAGGAGTTGTCTCTGACCTAAACCTACCTAAACAGCCTGACATAGAGCACTGATTCCGTTGTGGAAAGGCATGATTTGTGTATGCAATGAAGTCTAAAAATTTTCTTTTAGAATCACATAATTTTTTTCCCCTTAAATTTCCATCCTAAAACCAAGGTCCATCTTTTTGTCCAGAGCATCTTATAGTCCGAAAAATACGGTACAATGATGAACAGGAGTGGGCTCAGGGGATCCCCCTGCGGAACTCCATTGGTCTGTGCTATTTCAGTAGATCTGGTTACATTATCTTGTGTTGCTATCATGTTTGCTAAGATGTCACAAGTTATTGTGGCTATGTGGTATCTTTTCCGCTGAGGTGTTCCAGCTTTGACAGTAGTAGTTCCCTATTGAGCATGCCAAATGCCTTGGAAAAGTTGAAGTTTGTATGTAGTTTCCCCACTTGGCTTGCTCAGGGCTTCTTCAAAGTCTCGTTGCAAGCAGCTTACTGCTTGTAGAGTTTAGATTCCGCTTCTGAATCCAAACTGCTGTTTCAGTATGCTCTGTTCCACAATGGCTGTTAGTCTATTCTTTAGTATGCTGGTAAAGATCTTGAAGAGGTTCCACTCCAGGGCAATACCTCTGTAAGCATTTGGGTCTCCAACATTCCCTCTGCCTTTGTACAACATCTTGAGCATAAATTTTCTCCAACTATCCTGATGCACTCCTGCCTAATGCACTCGTTCATCAATGATGCCCATACTTGCTTCATTTCAGGGGTCACTGCTTTCAGATGCTCATTGAAGATCTGGTTTGGTCCACATGCTTTCTTCCTTTTTTGTATGATATATGGCTTCTTCTTTCTCACTTTCTGTTATGGGCAGGAGTGTAGACGATGTTCCCGTAGTTCTGTGTCTTGGTCTGGTTTCCTTAACCTGCTTTGGACATATGGGTTTCCCAGGTCTCCATGGAGATATCTCTTGGGAATCGTGGCTTCTTGGGTTCAACATTTTGTATGGGTTTGCTTCTGCTTCCTCTGTCTTTATCCCGTCCAGTTCTTTTTATGTTCTTTTTGTTGCTTTATCATTCCTTGTGGGATGCTGCATAAATATTAAAATTATATTGGGTTGCATCGTCCAGAGCTCTGTGGACCTTTCTCCTTGGCTCATAGCAAGTCGCACCAGGGTATTGCATTCCTCTGGTTTGGCTGAGAGAAGTGTGTCTTTCTGAAGAACTCCAATGCTTCATTCAGTCTACCTTCAGAGATTTATAGTGCAGCGTTGGCAAGCTTTTCTGCTTTGATTTTATCTGTATAGAGTTTCCTTGTGGGCTGTCGGGGAGCCAGAGTCTGTCGGAGGTCCTGTTGTAGCAGCGTCATTTCTATCTCAACTGGAATGTGTTTCCTGATGACTATGGGAATGGTTCTTTGCCCTGTTGGGTATAAGACCGTGTTTAAGAAAAAGAAATCCATTGCACTTGCCGTTGGGTGCTATGTAGGTGATCAGGTGATTTCAGAGATTATGTGGTTGACATAATCTTTGTATTCAATTTGCAGGAAATCTGTTAATTGTATAGAGTAACCACAAAGGGATAAAACATTCCTTGTGGAACTATAGAATATTGTTTCTTTTGAACATTACATGAGAATATTTTAGGAGAAAAATTCCATTGCATTCCATACCGGATTTGAACCCAAGACCTTTGGCTTTATGTGCCAATGCTTTCCTAATTAGCTAGCAGAGTTTGATTTAAGGCACCAGATGGAATCTCTCTCGTATGATTACCCTTAATAATCGACCTCACTGAAATACATTAATGTCATATACAGACTGCGAGGCATACTAATTTAATGAAATTGGGACCAGCTTTCCACTGTTATTGTACAGTAACATTTAAGATGTAGATATCTGTTCATGAAACCACAGAATATTGTTTGTTGAACATTACTTGAGGTCAACCATCAAGAATAATCATAGGAGAGCCCATCTGGCATCATGAATTGAACTCTGCTAGCTCAAGGATATAATATTGAGTTGGGTCTAGCACGCATACTTCACTTTTTGTATAAATACCTGAACTAGTTTCGAAGACCATCGTCATTCATAATCATCAGATTAACATCAACTGCCGGCCGATGGTCTTCGAAACTAGTTCAGCTATTTATACAAAAAGTGAAGTATACGTGCTAGACCCAACTCAATATTATATCCTTTATAGTACAGCTTCACTGTGTAAACTTCCAATATATGTATGAATTCTGCTAGCTCAATTGAGAGAGCACTGACATGTAAAACAAAAAATAATGGGTTCGAATCCTGGTGACAGAGAAATTTTTCTCCAAAAATATTCTCAACAATATATAATTCATACAGATTAAAGCAGTGTTAAACATTTGGGGACAAAACATTTTTTTCTGAGCATAATATTCACTTCAGACTAATATGGTATTTGAATTTTTATGCTTCTACCCAAGCAATAGACTGTAAAATGTGCCCAGTCATATCCCTTCCACTTTGTATATTATGTAGACTATAAGATACCATATTGGCCCTAATATAAGACCATTTCTGAAAGATAGTTACGAACAAATTAATAAAATAGCTTATTAGTACATTCTGCTTCACATAAAACGGAATTTTGAAGTTCATGTCGTAACTTCTCTCGCCTTTATTTACGCATTGAGACTTATGAAGATGCTTTCTTTTCCACATGGTCCGCCATGACTGGTGGTCAGCTTTACGCATAGAGAATAGAGAAGTAACAGTGCAGTACAAACAAAAGCACGAATTTGGGAAAAATAAAATCCGGTAAAGTAAAGTTTGGTGAATTTCCGTGTGACTTTGACCTTGGGCCGGACGCACGTCATCGTGTGGGGATTCCCGCTGCACAGCTGCATTCATGAATGGAGAGTTGTTGAAAGTGTTAGGCTGTGCATAGTTTTTATAAACACATTTTAAGGGAAAAAAATCATCTTATATTCGGGCCAATACGGTAGTTGTCAAGACATGGAAACTATGTCATTATGATATATTAATGTATGAATAGAAATAAATGTTTTCAAGTGATCATATTTTTATTCAGTGATTACAACGGAAAACACAAAAATGCTTAAAGAAAAGCCAGTCAGTAGATCATAACGTAGTAGCATTAAATGAAAATTGTGATTATATATTTCAGTCTTTGCCTGAATTCACTCCACAGCAACATAGCTCATAGCTGATGATCTGTTGTACACAATGATAGTCTTGGACATCATACTGAATCGGTTTTCCATGATCAGAACTCTGGAGCTGGTTGCTGTGTGAGGAGGAGGCCAAATCTCTTCTTTATAGTTATCCTTTGTCTCGAGTACTTGTCTTCAGGTGAAAATCGAGCTGAAATTAATTGGGAATAAAATTAATATCACATTTACTTATTAGTAGAGTTTGGAGGTTTATGACATGTCATATTTTTATCCTGACCTCCATTCTCACTGCAAACACAAATTAAACATGAATGGCACATTTGTTATCCTAATCGGATAATTTTTATTTTGCACATAAAGTCATATATTGGTAATTTTCATGGTTTTGGTCATATTTCGGTCATATTTTTAATTTAACATATTTCAGTTATAAATTCGGTACAAGAGCACAATTGTGCAGTATGCCCACTAAATTGTCAAATTAAATTTTTTCCAAAAAAGAGTTACAAATATTTTCTTTTTACTCTAACTAAAATGTGAAGAGACAGTAACAAGTAATAGCACAATTACCGCTTCCTCCTTGTTGTTAACAACTTCCAATAGACATGTTTTTGAAAATATTTTTAGTTCACATTTGCAGTAGTATCAGGAACATCAATAGGTTAGAAGTTCTTTACAAGTAAAACGGTAAATCACCTGTAAAATTATTAAAAAGTGATTATCTGATTGAATTAAGGTGATGTAATAATTTAGTGTTATTGAACGATTTAAATTGGAACATTTATTTTTAGAAAATACATTCTTTCATGAGGTCATGTTTAGGATTTTTGAATCATATTTAGTCATTTTTAAGGGTCATGTGTGCAGTCATATTTTCCACTTTTTTAGGTCATAAACATCCGAACCCTTCTTATTAGTATTATATGTATTATATATTTATTCTGGTAGAATTAAGGCCATTAGGCCTTCTATTCCATTCTACTAGAGACAATACAATATTACAAATAAAATCAAGAGAATACCCAACTTAACAACTGAGAGATGCTAGCACAAATTAACTTAAAAACTCAAGTGACTGATAAATTTCATTTTTATCTTTGAGGGCAAATTATGATTAAACTAATACTCTCCCTATTCCCTCAATCTTTATACTTAGGATGAAAAAACACAACTACTTGGGACTACTTTGAAAAAATATACAAGGCGTGTCCCAGGGCCGTCGCGTGGGCAGGGCGACCGGGGCAATTGCCCCGGGCGCCGTGGTAACGGCAAAAATAAAACAAAATTTGAAATAATATGTTAGATGTACATAACGTATTTTTTAAAGTTAAGTATAACTGAATTTTGAATATTACGTTGTTTGTATTTATTGAACAAATAAATATTTGACACCAATAACTTTATATTTTCTAAGTTACCCCAAAATAAATATTTGCTCAAAATTGAACAGCTGGATTTGCTTGTATACTGCTAATAATAATAACCTAATAATAATGCGTGTTTAACCCCATTATGTTTATATGTATTTGATTGTGTCGCGTCACGTCACTCGCTGTGTGTTTGTGTTTGAATCCTTACAGAAGGTGGAATGTCGGGTGGGTGCACGTGGGATTAAGTTTTTTTGGAGGGGGGCGCCGGACGAAATCTTGCCCCGGGCGCAAAAAAATCACGCGACGGCCCTGGCGTGTCCGGAAAGATCGTCGATAAAGAAAACAAAAGCATTAATAAGTAAGAAAATTTAAGTTATTGCAATATTTACAGAGATTCATTTGCTACTTCTCTACATACTCAGCACCGTTATCGAGGCATTTATCTTAGCAGTGTACCAACAATTGTATGCCCGTGTCATAGGACTCTGCCATCAGTGGTTCAAAGAGAAATTTGAAGAGTTTCTTGAAAATGTCACTGGGGATGAAATATGGGTGAAAAATCTGAGGAGGGCGATCCAGAACAAGAGACGTGGAATGCTGACAAGAGGCATTATGCTTTTGTACGACAATTCACAGCCCCGTACAGCCAACACCACACGGAATCAGTTGCTTCAGTTTGGATGGGAGATCTTCGACCATCCACCCTACAACCCCGACCTCGTGCCAATCGACTTCCATCTCTTCTCTCTCATGAAGCCATTTCTGGCAGAAAATCATTTTCACAATGACGGTGAGGTACAGGCAGCAGTGATTTCATGACTCCAGACGTTGGTGGCAGAGTCCTATGACACGGGCATGCAAATGTTGGTGTAGCGGTATGATAAATGCCTCAATAACGGTGGCGGCTTTGTAGAGAAGTAGCCAATAATCGTAATGTTTCCTGAGCTTTTAATAGTATGTTATTGCTGATAATCAATCGTCATTGCTCAATTATTTACTACCTATTACTGGAATGAAATCATTCCCATGTGTGATCTTTCTTGCAAATAGCCATTTTATAAAAAAGTAAAGTGCCCTAATTACAATGTAACTTTGTAAGCAATGGTCATGTCATGACATCATATACATGACCACATTCTATGAATTTATGGATTTTTTGTATTTCCTTTTGGCAATAAGTAGATGGGAAGGCTCCTCAGTTGGTCAAATTTGAATATCAATTTAACAAAGATCTGTCTGCAAAATAACTTGCTGGAAAACTAAACAAAAATAAGCAGTTATGTAGCAAAGCAAACAGAAAGATGACATCCTACCACTAACAAAGACAAGAACAAAAAATAGACTTAGATTTTTGAACCTTTATTCATGTTCCTTTCAAGTTCTAAAACGAAACTCTGTGGCTCTATATACTTTGAGGAACTAAGCCTACCATCCAACAGCTGTGTCATGGAGGCATGTGGTCAGCATGCTGACATCCACGGCTGTTAATGATGGTTTCCATGACCAGAGCCACAACTTCAAGTAGTTTCTGTTCCAGACCTCCCTATCTCAGAAAAATTTGAGTCACTGGGGATTGAACCAGGGCCTGCAAATCTAACCACAAGACCACACAGGTGGTATAGTGCAGTTATTTACTGCATGGCCAGGCGGCTTCAAAGGTGTCAGTCTTTCTTTATGTTAACTGATCTGACTAAATTGGTCTTGGCTTCCACTTTCCAAAACAAAAGCAACGTTGCAATGTTCTCTTATTGTTATCACTGACCTCAGTTCTTCCTTCGCTTTAATCAATTCACATGTGTTATTGTATATTGTAACTTGACCTTGCAACAGCGCATTTCACTCCACATGGAGTTGACGAGTAGCTGTCAAAATTGTCACAGGACATTCTTAGATTTTGATTGGCTGGGGTAACTAGCTGATTGGTCCGGTAAAAATAAAGAATATGGGTTGAGCTGTCGGCAAACTTTTTCTCCTAATGAAAGGAAGCCGCCTGGCCATGCAATGAATAACTAGACTATACCATTCAAGTTCACATTTCAAAAATAGAATGCTCCAAAATTACAAACCTGGATGGGCTGACCTAGTGGGAGATCCATCAGGTGCCACTTTCTGAAAAATAAAACAAGAATTCAATTAGGCGTATGCTCAACAACAATTTATTGAGTATACATGGTGTATTTAAATTGATCTGAGTACATGATCGTACTGAGTAGGATACACTCCCCGTAAAAATGCAAATCTGCATATTGATCTGAATTACCGGTATCCAAAGATTTTCAAGTTCGTTAAAGCCCATTAATGTGTAATGTTTTGCACTGGCAGTAGTAAAAAGTTAAACATGCTGGAATAAGGACGAATAAAAGAGGCTTGAACACATTTTGTGAATTACAAACTTAAAATCTGATGCATAAATGTCAAAACTTGTGAAAGTTAACCCTTCGGTGAGGTGCATGCCAATTAAATGCCTTTCTATCCACTGGATGGAGGATGTCGAACTTCACAATACTGCACTGAAAAACTCGTAAGTCATAAGAGTTTTGAAAATATATAATTTCTCGAATGTAGTCAATACCAATCACTGATATTGATGGCCTAACATAGCTCAAGCAGATATTGAAGAAATTTCAATCTCCATGATATCATAATAAACTCTGAATGGAGTTCATTTATCCACTCAAAAAAGCAGTCTTCAGCTACAAAGATATGTAGCCTAGTTTGTAAGCTTGTTATGTAATTTAGAGTTCTTAAAAATCAAAAGTACAGTACTTCAAAGAATACAATAATTAATAATAAATAAGTTATACCGTATAGACTATGACAATAAAATAAAATCAGGTAAACTGATCTAACACAGTGCCACAATGCTTCTGTTTATCAGTGATAACTTCAATTATGATATGCAGAAAATAAGTTATTTTTTAAATCAATTTCCGAGTTAAGCTCCAGATCGATTCATTAAGCAGGGCTTACAAAAGAACAAAGGTCTAGTTTGATAAGCATAGGCTATGCTGTGTTATTTGTCAAAACTATCTGCATTCCAACTCCCAAAGCAGTATATTATGAACACTGTAAAACAACTTGTTGTCATGAGACTTGATTTGCATTTGATAAATTCTATATAATATATTAAACATAAAATAGGCACTAAATTGGGCATTACTCCACTACTGGTCAACCGATTTGGTCCAATATCAATAGGCTTCTTCCCATGAACGTTATAAATGCCTATACCAAATTTCATGAAGATCCAATAAAATGTATTTGAGTTATCGTGCATACAGTCACAAAGACAGACGGACAGACATTTTCCCATCCACACCCAGAAATAAGTGTTAGGGTACAATCTGCAGAACACATAACTCGTAACAGCATCGAACAGACTGAGTGCAGAGTATCATAGTTGTCCGTTGGTACAATACGATCTGCACCTACCTAGTACTGAAAACAAACTGTATGGCTTGATCTTGATTTCTAATCCATGTTGACCTTGGCGCTATAGCAATCCTGTACTTGGCAGGTTTCACATTAGGCCTACGTTGGCAATGCTAAAGTAACATCAACATTCCTAACCTAACATCGGTAATATGGCTCGAACTGGATTCGATCAGTGACTCAGATCGACTTGAATACACCAAAACATAATAAGAGAGTAAACCTACCCTAACCTCAAATTTGCGTTAACTGAATCCCAACTATAGTGTCTAAATATTGAAATGCACTCCAATATTTGCATAAAAACTGCAAAGTTCAATATAGCAGTATGAAATATTATTTGTATCAGCAGACTGGAATATTTATATTTTAGGGAATTATCCCAATTTTACACCACCTCTGAGAACTGTGCACATAAACATGGGAATGAATTAAGGAGCCAACTTTAAGTTATATTCGTAAAAGAATGGTCAGAATGATCATAATGTAAACACCCAAAATGCATTTGTGTACAATATTCGCCCCGAATTACCGTACATGTTCCATGCTACTTACCTGAAATGTGTACACTCTGTCTCCGTTACTATCAAGGTAGAACATGAGATACATTTTGCTTTATTTTGTAACAAATCCTTAATGGCCTAAAATATAATTAATATGCTACCAATGACAATCAACACCAAAAACCAGATGCCAAGCACGTGTATGTGTTCTGTGTGTAAATAGCGTAAACAGAAGAATAACAAAGAAAAACAGTATCACCAACTTAACACTAAACTTTCCCTAACCCACGAAATTTATATTTCCCTCTAATAAAACTGACATGAAATTTCACTAATCCACCTTTTCCCCGCAGAAATTAATAAATGTCTTTCTAATAAAACTGAAAAACTGGAAATAAACATAAATTTTTCCCTCTGTATTATTACTAAAATCATGTGATTATAGTATTTATTCAACAAAACATCTAAGCTATATTTTAACAGAAAGTTGACAAAAAGAACCAGTATAATTTTTCCATATAAATAGGTATACAGGAATATGTTGAATTTTTTGCATAAGTACTTGAAATGTACAAGCGATAGGAAAAGGTTTGAACATTTCATACTTGTATGTATCTATGGGACCCCAAGAATGGAGGACAGATGGGTTGGGTCGGTAGCATCCCTAAGCACTTAAGCCATAAGTTTGGGCCCGTTACACCAACCCCTGGTAATGGGATGATTAGCATCCCCATAGTCCCCCGAAGCAGATTCCACCGTAAGCCCCCATAGAACTCCCCTACATCCAGCAGGAACTTGAAACCGAACCATGCATGCCATGCCACAAAGATCCCTCAATACAGATCATGTACATGCCCCCAGTCCCTCAGAGACAGCCTGTAGGGTGGCAGCACAATAGAGAGCCCTAGGTACATGGCACTCCACTAGCAACCCACAGGGCAGGAAAGGATGGTCCGATAGCCAGGAAAGGAAATGGATGAAAATGAGGGGGAGATGGAATGTGAAGTGGAAGAGTCACAATGACTCACCAGCCTGCCTCGGGATTTGAACCTAGGACCGCTGTTAAGCTAGACCCACACGCTAAGCATGAGCCACTGCGACGGCATTTATACTTGTACATTTGAATTCATTGTGCTCAGGGCCGGACTGGGAATAAAATTTGATTCTGGCATTCAGAACACCAGTGCCTCCATCTCTCCCCACAAGTGATCCCTTACCATTCCATTCTAATACTAATACAACCCTACTTCTTTCTGACTCAGCACAAATTGATAACATACCGGTACATGTTTTACATTATTGTCGATTAATGTTTTCAACTATATTAACAGGTAACTGCAAGAAAAAATATACATGACTCTTCTGTATTATTCACAGTTTAATTCCTTCAGTACTTCTAATTTTTTCGCTTTATGCCGAGGAAAATTACCAATAGAGCTAGGAGCTTTTTAAGCCAAACCAAGTACCGTAGTTTAATGGTTAAAATGCCAGGTTCATTGTTTTAGAAATACAATGAAATATACACACAGATAGTGGATACTACAGTGTTTTGCAGATGACAAGCCGTTTCTTCCTTCTCCTGCTTAGATACGCGGTCCAATCAGAGACGGTGAGACGGAGGGAAGACCCTTACTGATAGCGGCACCTCATTAGCTCGTACACGTGATTGGCGGTGAAGGAATTGGCTTCTCATTTGAAAAATACTGTAGTGCATATTTGCTTTGAAGTACCAAAATAGATTTCAACATAACACTCTTTTCACTATGTCATTAATAATATCATTATGGTTCAAGTTTTCTTAAAATTCCTTTTCAACAAACATCAGCACATAAGGTTCTAATTTCTGTTGACCCAAGTTGTATCTCAATCTGGTGAACCAGTGCCTTTCCACGAAAATCAGGGTACAGAGGAGCACCGAGGCATTTTATTGTTTGCCCATTTGGACAATCATGGAACTATGTAAAAAATATGTAGTGTTAAAATTAAATAATAATCAAGGCTACCAAGGGTATGGGCATGCTGACCACATGTCCCCGTCCTGCCACTTGCCAGTGTCTAAGGATGGTGGTAGACGATGCAGTGGTTGGGTGGTATGTATTGCCCCACCATGGGATGCAGAATAGATATGATCATCTTAGTAGCTCATTTCATTTTGTATTTACAAACAGATGCACACTGAAGAAATAAATCTGACATGATATATGCACTTAACTTTCTCTACCCTAAGCATGCAATTATGCAGAAAATAAGTTATTTTTGTAATCAATTTTCGAGTTAAACTCCAGATCGATTCATTACGGAAGAAGAAAGGTCTAGTTTGATAAGCATATGTGAAGGAATATGTGGATAGTATTACTTGTCAAAGCTAATTGTATTGCATCTTCCAAAGCTGTATATGAACACTGTAAAACAATATGTTGTCATGAGAACTGATTTGCATTTGATAAATTCTTTCTAATATATTACCACAAAATAGGCATTAAATTTTACATTACTCCGGTACCAGTCATTTAATTTGGTCTAAACTCAATAAGCTTCTTCCCATGGACATTATAAATGTGTTTACCAAGTTTCATGAAAATCTGATGAGTATTTGAGTTATCTCACATACAGACAGTTTTCCATCCACCACACAATCTCAGAAAGTACCATTCTGGCACTTAATAAAAAGCCATATTGGAGGTGTGAATTCAGTATTCAGTCTTATGCAAAGGTACCGTAGAACATAAAACTTGAGTTTGTGCAAAAGTTGTTTAGCTTATAATTTTTGCAAACAAAGAAAAAGCTCACGTACAAAATTTACTGCTGAAATGAAGAAAAATGCAAAACATTAAATTTTTTTCATGTAAATTATAAAGTGATGGTGAAAATAAGAGAAAGTCATTGCTAATCTTCGTGTCACATACCCAGGAGGTACAAATACATTTTGTTTTTAAACAATTTTTCATTTTAAGCTGTGTCGTTTACAAACACACTTTCACACACACAGGGCCATAGCAAGGTTCGAGTTTAACAAATCTGCACCCTCCAATACAGAGGGGTTATGAACTTTTTTTTAAAATTTCTGTAAATTTGTTCATTATTTTAATATAAAAACACTGTTATTATCAGTCCTTTTTCATGTAGCAGTATGTAACAGTATGTAACAGTATGTGCGAAGCCATTGCTGAATGCTTTGTAACCAATCCTGCCGACAGCAGTAGCACTGAGGACGACAGTCAGCTGGAAAGGGATTGAGTTGAACCACTTTTATCTCAATAATAACATACATTTAATTTTTACTGTCGTTATATCTTTCCATACTGTTCATGATTTATGTTATCATCAGGGCCCAGATTCTGATGACCTAAAATTGTGTGAAAAATGACCTATAAAATGACCCTAAATTTTAAAGAAAATGACTTCATAATTATAAAAAATTTCCTAAAACTTGATATTTTATTTATAAAAATTATTATTGTACACACAAAGTTATAGACTAGTTTCTACATAATTGTAAAAACTGTAGAATAACTGTAATGTTGTGAATGTTCTTTTCTCACGGAAATTTATACTGGCACTGAGACACTGGCGAGTCAAAATTAGGCATTTCCTTTTGTGGTCTGCCGGATTATATTGTTGTTTATTGAGGGTAAACACAAACAGTAGTTTGCACTCTCAAATCCAAGCAGATGGCAGACTCTGGTGCCAAGTCAATCTAATAACAATAGTAATATAATAGAAAATTTTGGCGTTTCTTTGATTCTCATTTCCGACTGAGACATGTCAACACTTTAACACCGAATTTTTTCCTTCTTGCATTAAACAAACAACACTTCAAAGACAGCACCGCTAGCGACGAGAAAAAAGTTAATGCAGTCAATGAAAATACATGAAAATGACTAAATAAGGAAGTAAATTACACAAAAATGACAAATTAATGACCTAAAATTGAATAAAAAGCCCAAAAAATATAAGATTACAAAAAAATGACCTAATAAAAATACATTTCTATAATCTAGAGGCCATGATTAGGATTTATCCACAAGTTGGCAATGTCTATGCAGCATCAATAAAAAGATGACAAGTCATTAGACTCCAGGCCCTGGTTATCATACTCCATCAATAAGAAACGTGTTAATTAAACAATGTTCCATGACAATTGGCATAATACTACAGATAGTCCACGCGCAGTAATTCTTAATAATTCCATTAACGTGGAATTTTTATCGCTTGATAAATTGCACCAGTCTAAAAAGAGGTGGGATTTTTCATGGTTCATTTTGCGCCCTCTTTGTACCTGCGCCCATGGCGGGAGACACATCTCGCCACCGCCTAGCTACGGCCCTGCACACACGTGGAGATTATTCTGATACAGTATTTGTATTTTTGGATTATGGGGATCTCGAAATGTGTATTATTGCTGAAAACTCTATAATGAATTTCAGGGCCAAGCACAATACTTTCTCTACTCTAGGCCTATATAAAAATTCCAGATTTTAGTGACCACCTTATTTATTGCAAAATATTGAAGACACTTTGCCAGGGAACAGTAGGATCTAAATTGTAATAATAATTTCAATTTCAATTTCAATTTCAATTATTTATTTATAGAAGCTACAGACAATTTTTACAAATTTTAAACAGTAGGCTTCTACTTAATATTAGAATGAATTATGATAAATGAATTATGATAAAGGAATGGCAGTGGTGAATTATGATGATGATATATTATTTACAATAATAAAAGAATTACATATACAACAGGAATTACAAGATAACACATAATTAAACATCTGACTACCTAACTGACAAGTCTGCAGTTTTAACATGATTGATTGTGCGGTCAGCAGTGCTATGTCAATAGCATGAACTTCGTTACGTCAGCACATTCTTTGCTTATAATTCAATGCAGACACTAGTTTATATGTTTATATTTGAGGAAAGCAGGTCACATTCTTTAATTAAAGATTGTGTCATTACATTTCTTGTTAAACTTGTAGAGCATATGGCCGTTTTATCAAAATAATGAATGAGTCCTTGTCAGTCTTGTGTGTATATAATAATAATAATAATAATAATAATAATAATAATAATAATAATAGTAATAATAATAATAATAGTGATAATAATAATAATAATAACAACTATTGTGAATGAAATAGAAAGTTTTATTAAAAATGTGAGATGAAATCTATAACACGAGTATAAATGCATACAAATTTAAACTTAATTCTATAATGACAAAATCCAGAATGAGTGCTATGAAATTACTCATTAAAAGGGCAAGGCATTTAATGACCATAAAATAGTGAAAAAATGCAAAATAAAAAATGCATTAATGACCTAAAAATAGAGAAAAAATTACACATTTTCAAAAAATGGCCAATAAATTTTCCATGATTACTTATATTTCGTTTTTTAAAGTAACAAATCGCTAAAAGGAATTTAATGGATGTCAGTGCGTTATCCCTAAATTAATTTACAATATAAAACACACTTATTTTGTTACTAAAGAAGTAAGTAAATATATACTACTTGGACACCCTTAGCAAAAAATATATTTTTTCTGAAGTGGCATGTCCATCAAATTGCCCCTAGCAAATATGTGACATTTAAAAAGAAAAACTGTTATGGTGTTTACTGAATTAAAATGTACATGGAAAACCTCCTCTCTACCTCCATCGAAACATGACCTAAAATGCCAAAAAATACCTACAAATGCAGAAAACGACCTAAAAATTGCCAAAAAATTACTTATCTCTTGAAAATGGCAAAAAATGGAAATTAAAGCAAAAAATGCAATAACAAATTGCCCTTATTTAATCAATTATTTAATGATGCACATTTATATATATATTTGAGCTACCTTTTAACCTTCATATAAAAAAGAAGCCAAATCATCAAATGCCTTGCACTACTCACTAACATTGCCTTCATAGTATATTTTACTTACAGCATTTATTTATCATAGCATATTTGTATGTAATTTGACATAACTTAATACAAATATTATTCTGTCACTTATCTTAAAAGTTAATTAATCACATAAAAGTTTTACAGTAAAATATTTATTGGTTAATCACAATCAGTTATATATTTACAGCTTCAAGTAGGGTGAACATAATATTTAGAGCTGAAAACGGGACATTCCAAGCAAGTCAGTTTAATCTGTAGTTAATATTATTGTTATTGATAATTAAGGAACTAGCTTATAAGCACAGCCGAATATATAAGCCTACAGATGTATAAACCATAATAATTCACACATATTAAATTCCCAGATGAGTAATATAATAACTTACAAAGTGTTTCTGCCCTCTCCTGATCCATCCTCCATGACGTTGAGAACGAACACTGACTGATTATCAAAACAGCTCTGAAGAGGATATTGCAACTTTGTTTAAATGCTAACAGATTGGGCAAGAAAGTTATCGCACATTTACACTAAAGACTCAGCAGGGTTGGAAAAAAACATGTTTTTTTTTAAAAAGAACAAAAAAAAAGTTTTTTTGTTTAAAACGTTTTTTATGTGAACAACAATGTTGGTTGTTTTAAACGTGTTTTTTTTAAACGTTTTTATGTTTACAACAATGTTGTTTGTTTAAAAAAAGTTTAAATTGTTCATTTTGTTTAAAACAACCATTTTAATGTATAGGGCCTATTATATATATTTATCTATATATACAGGGTTGAAATGTTTAAAACATTTTAAACAATTTGTTTTAAACATTTTTAGCATATGTTTATAACACTTTTAATTGGGTGTTAAATTTAATTATGCAGACAATTATCATTTTGTCAAGCCAAAGACACCCTGTGCTAAGATCCTACTACAGTGTTACCAAATTGGCACATTCAATTTTTAACATATCCTACTACAGTGTTGCCAAATTGACACATTCAATATTTAATATTAATAATCTCTTTCTTTAAAAAGGAAGACCACAAAATAGATGTAGGATGCAGTCAGAAAAAATTCAAATCAATTACTCGAAATCAGAAACTGGAAGCTGGCGGCAGAGGATAGAGAAGTCTGGAGGAAAAGGATACAAAAGACACCACCTCACATGATTTTCTGGTATTCTGGCCCTAGTTTTTTTGTTTTGTTTTCTGTTTACAACACTAACAGGGTGTCGCTGACTTGACAAAAAGTAAATTGTCTTCATAATTAAATGTAACACGCAATTAAAAAATGATTTAAACATATGCTAAAAGAAACATGTTTAAAACAGATTGTTTAAAACGTTTTAAACAAACTTAAAAAAACACAAGCACTTGTTTCAGACATTCAACCCTGAAAGACTGTAATACAAACAATACAAACAAGAACTATAAGTAGCAAGATTGAGATCGGAAATATACACACTAAATTTCACTAAAAGGCATATTTACCCAGGATGATCATTTCAATGGGTGTTCCCACCATCATCAGCTGATTCCGACTGGTCCTCTAGAGGACCTTTAGTGAGTAAATATACCTTTTTATTTATTTAACTAGTATGCCCCAATGAGCTAACAGCTCAAAGGAGGGCTGACCTTCACAATATAATAATTACATGAAAGATAGACGGCATACAGAAACAATTAAAAAATATAGGATACAAGGTGTGATTGCATTACAAAATAATCATGTTAGCTTACAATTAGGTATTTAATAAATTGAGTTTGTGTACTACTAAATTAATACTATATAGGAGTAAATAAGAGAATAAGACTAAAAACTTAAAAGATGGGAAATGAGCTAACGAGGTCGTTTTATAACAATTACAAAATTATGATGACAGTGACATGGGGAAAAAAAATAGGATTTTATATCAGTTAGTAGTTAGTAGTTCATAGTATTAATATAAATAACAGTGTAATATTAAATATTAGGTGTGAAGTTTAGTGTGTATATTTCCGATCTCAATCTTGCTACAGATATCAACACTTCACTGTAGATTTCCATCTAATATTAATATGGAAGAAATCTAAGGTTAGAGCAGCACTGGATAACAGTCTGAAGTAATCTGTTTTAAATATCATGCCTGATAAGTAGGGTTCAGATGTTTATGACATGTCATTTTTTTATCCTGATCTACGTTCTCGCAAACACAAATTAAACACGAATTGTGCTTGGTATCTTAATCGGGCTGTTTTTATTTTGCATATAAAGTCATATTTTGGTCATATTTTGTAATTTAATGTCATATTTCAGTTATAAATTCAGTAAAGGAGCACAATTATAAAGTACATGCACTAAATGGTTGAGTTAAATTTGAAAGTTATGTCATTAATTTAATGTTTATGCTTAATTAATAGGTAACATAATTACCATAAATTAATACTGAAATAGCTATTTATGTATCAAGTACGCAAAATAACGTTTTAGCGGACGAATCTAGTATAGCAGCCGAGGCGAAAGCCGAGGCTGAAATACTGGATGAGTCCGCTAAAGTTTTTGCGTACGTGGTGCATACAATATTTTTTAGTAATAGCTCTCTAAATTATATGAAATGAAACAAAATACCGTATATAATTAATTGTAATGAAAGGTAGTCTACCATATTCTCACGGCCCTCTCAAACGCAAGACAACAATGAACCGTACGAAATGCGGTAGGCTATGAATGCGTTATATGAGTCGCTGATTTGTAAACAATAATAAATACGAACTAGTATTTATGAAAAGCTTGTGAAAATATGTATTATAATCCCGAGGAAATTTCACTCCAAGTCAAAAACATTGAATTGGAGCTGGTGCCAGCAACATCACGGCAGAAGGAATAGGGAATATATTGCAATTAAATGCTGGTGCATCCATGTAAGCTATGTGAACGAAGATGTGAAAAGTTGTTCGCTTATATTTGTTGTCGGGTGATGAAGTGGGCTACCGTGTTTTGCGAAAAATCCTGGTAAAGTTTCTGATTTTCATAAAGAAACGTGTTGGCTTAAATTTGTTTGTTTTATGAGCAATTATATGCGTAAATCCATGTTAAAGTTGGTGTGACTGGTCAATGCCATCTGGGTTTTGTTTATAGATTGCCATGACGACTTTAAAGGACAAGGCCGCTAAAACTGCATTTTGAATGCAATTTGAATGCACTTTTATGCAATTTTAGCGGCCTTGTCCTTTAAAATGCAATTTTTCGGCTTGTTACCAGTCCGTTAAACAGCTGTTTTAGAGAGCGTGTACTAAAAAAGATATAAAAAGGAGAGGAAGGTGCCAGAGAACTTACCAATTGGCAGGAGAAGCTGGTCTTCAATTGGTGCTGGCTCTGGTATCATAGAAACACATAAAAAGAAAGAAAAAAATTAATACTGTAAATGTTCATATTTTATAGGGACATGCTTGATATACAAAATATTTGGAGCTGATGAAATGAGCAAACAGGAGAAAATTCTTTAAAATTAGAAGTTCATTACAAGTAAAACTGTAAATCACCTGTAAAATTGTTAAAAAGTTATTATCTGATTGAATGGTGTAAAAATTTAGCATAATTAAACGTTTTAAATTGGAACATTTACTTTTTTGAAAACATGTTGTTTTATTAGATCATAGGATTTTTGGGTCATATTTAGTCCTTTTTAAGGACATATTTACAGTCATATTTTACACTTTTTTTGGTCATAAACATCCAAACCCTACTGATAAGTATTCTACATGAAGAAAAGACTTCCATAAACATAAACATTAGTTGTTGTGTGTGGCTGCTATATTAAAACTGGAACTATTATTGCTTAGATACAGAAGATATTTGTTCTGGAAAAAATGTTACAACAAAAATTCTCATCAACAGATTTGAGTATTAAAAATTTGTATTTAAAACTATGAAATTGAAGAAGTAGGGTTGAGCATCGATGGCCGATGTTTTCTACATCAATGGAAAACAACTGATGTTTTTGCTACATCGATGTTTCTCCCCAACATTGATGTTTTAAAATATTTATACTATTTTTTTTTTTTTTGGCATTAATTTTGATAACTTAATGATGAATTGAGAACGTATTGACAGAAAATTACCCAAAACACAGATTTTTTACATCGATAGCTTTCATCGAATATTTCAGTTTATTTATGAATTCTGCACAATTTTGTGACACGACGACTTTTTAAAAAAAATATACATCCATGTTTTTCATCAAAATACATCCATGTTTTCAGGTTGATATTATTATCGTGCATCTATGGTTACCGCTGATTTTAACATTGATGGTGAACATTAATGTTTTAACTATCGATGCTCATCCCTAGAAAGAAGGTTTACATATACAGTGTGTCTCAGAGAGATTGCACCCACCACGCCACGCTCTGAGTTCCCGCAGATGACCCTCCTATCCCTGGTATGCGGCAAAGGAACTGCCCGGCAGTTGACTGACTTCTTCCGTGGGTGACAATAAAAATAAATTAAATAAGTTTGAAAATAACGAAAATAGGCATATACCTTATTACGGAAGATGCTGGAGATGTCCTCCTCCTACATCCACACATTTTTGGCAACATGATAGGAAATTCTGTTGTTGAGTCATCACAAGAGAAGCGCAGTACGCGGCAAGCGGGTGCAATCTGACTGAGATGCACTGTATAAGTGTATGATCTATTCTTAGAATTTTTATCAACCCTAGAGCTGAATTCATAAAATTATTATAATCATTCTTTCAATTAAAATCATCATAGTTAAGCAATTAAGCCCACAAAAGCTGGTTTCCATAAATAATAATCCTCACATTTTGACCTAAAACATTACTCTATTAATTTTATAATTCTGCTTTCATGTAATTCTTTGTGGTGATGCTGCATATATAGACGTGAATAGTAGTGAAAAGGTTAAAATGGGACAGTGTGTGTTTTTAAAACAATTTTGGGACAGCCAGGATACCCTAAAAACAGGACTGTCCCCGTCAAAATGGGACATCTGATCACCCTAGCTTCAGCTAAAAAATTATAATAATTACCGGTAACAATAAAGAAACACTTCTCATTTTGGACATAAGTTACCATTATTTGCCTTAGGCTAGTTTGATAGTGCTCAAAACAAAGGGGAGGAGAACTCACAGAGAGTTCGCAGAAAATTTGCATCATGTGACAAAACATGATTGGTTAACATAATAATTATATAAGAGTTGAATTTTTACACAAAAACTTGACTTTTGGTATAGTTTACCTGTACTAATTTCAACTCTTATATAATTATTATGTTAAATATAACTTCACTGTGTTAACTTCCAATACAATACAATACAATAATATTTAATAATGATTGGTTAATGTCATTAGCATACGCCATTACCAGTGTGCAGCTGGTAATGGAGAAGGAGTGTTCATAAGTTCATGCAACAATAATATCAACATTTACACGTGAAATAACAAACTCTCACTGGCATCGTCATCATTATAGTATACCAATTAGCAAATAATAAACATAAAGGATTCATTTTCAAGATAGAGAGAAAGTGAGCTGTACTGAGAATAAACAAACTACCATTATCACGATGATTGCATGCGTTCTCATGTGCAGAGCTGTACAATGGCTGCGACGACAGCCACACCTCTTTGTTTTGAACAGCATCAAACTTGCCTGAATCTTACAATAACTTGACAACTGCATTAAACATGGCACTTCAAGCCAAATATAAGAGAATACTACCAAAAAAAAATCTCTTTTCTTCAACATTTCTGTTGAAATTTGGTGCCAGAGTACAAGTTCACTCATAATATGACCATGTTAGAAAATTATTGGGGCTCTTCAAAGACCCCTAATACAATCCGCATAACTTTTTCATTGCACATATTTTTTAAGATTAGGGCTAAGTTATGAAGTCATATGTTCAAAAGTGTATAAAAATCAAAATAACTTTTAGGCCTACTACAGGTACTTCAGAAACAAATCACTACTGACGAGGCACTTTGCACTTTTTGTTTTTGAAAACTATCCAGAGCAATTCACTCGTAATATGAGCATGTTTCTTTGCAATAGAAATTTGAAGCAATGTCTCTCGTTTGTTATTGCATGCACTTTTCACAGCTCCTAGAACGTCAGGTTTCAACGCCTGTAACTTTCCAATGACATCAGAATTTCCTTTGCTTACATCTTCAAAGATATCACTAATTGTTTTTAGTAAATTAGTAACCCCGTCATCTGTAGAAACATCCAGTGGTCTCTTACCTGCCGTATCAACAATGTCATACATTGCTCCATGTTCTAGTAGCGACTTAACAGTTTGTAAAGAGCCATTCTTAGCTGCAACATGGAGTGCTGCAGTATTAGTAGAAATTGTTCCAATATTTATAAATTCCTTAATTTTATCATGTTTTAGTAATAGTTGGACAATTTCTCCATAACCTTTCAGAACAGCAAGGTGTAATGCAGTATTGCCCTTTTTAGTAACCACTGTAGGATCAGCCCTATGTAATAATGCACTCACCATTTCTGCATGTCCGCTATTAACAGCATGGTAGAGAGGTGTGCACCCTTGAGCATCTCTTGCATCAACAAGGACGTCATTTTCTTTTACCGAACGTAGAGTTTTATACTGTTCTCCATTCTGACTTGCGTGATTAGCAACCTTAAGATTTTCTGTTCCTTCCGAAAACTGTAGTGGTGAAGCATGTACTTCCTGTAAAGCATCAGAACATGTTCCGCTTGAGAGCAGTAGCTGAACCATGTCTAAATTGCCACTCTGCACTGCTAAATGTAATGGTGTAGCATCCTTTTTATTTTTCTCATTAACATTTGCTCCATGTTCTATCAAGAGTTTTACTACCCCAAGGTGGGAAGACAAAATTGCTAAATGGAGAGCTGTATGTTTTTTGCAATGTTCTCTTACAGTTACATCAGCACCATGTTTCAGCAGAATTGAGGCTATATGATCGTACCCATTTTTTGCAGCGCAATGCAAGGGAGTGAAATTTCTATACTCTTTAGCATTAACATTTGCTTTATTTTTTATCAGAAAATCTACCATTTCCAAATTATTGTTGTTTACAGCTGTATGTAAAACTTCTCTGCCATCATATAGTTTTGCATTTATGTTTGCTCCTTTCGCAAGTAACATCTCCGTAATTTTTAGAGAGCTCTCTTTAACTACTGCAATATGTAAAGGTGTCCATTTATCGCTAACTTCAGCATTAATATTAGCTCCATTTTTAATTATAAAATCACATACTTCAAATTGATTTTCCTGCACTGCTATATGTAGAGGTGTAAAACCACGATCTTTTGCAAAATTGACATCAGCATTTTTCCTTACTAGCAACTTTACCACCTCTAGAGAACCAAACTCAGCCCCTACATGTAAAGCAGTTTTCCTGTCACTAACTTCAAGATCTTCCTTTTGAAGCAGTAAATTCACTATTTCACAATGATTGTTCCTTGATGCCCAATATAATGGTGTACCAGTTTCACTGTCACGTATATTGACATCAGCCTTTGCATTCAGTAAAATATTAACAATTTCCACAAAGCCACGTTCACAGGCTATACCCAGGGCCGTAACTCCGTTATTAGTTTTTGCATTTACATTAGCTCCTGCTTCAAGCAAAACTTTAACAATTCCAACTCTGCCCAGATGTGCAGCTGCATGTAACGGTGTAACGTTTCCATCATCTGCACCTGCAGGCCTACATCCAGTATCAAGGTGCGAGCCATGTGCAATAAGAGTTTTTACTATTTCAAGGTCACCGTTTAGTACAGCATAATACAAAGGATTAGCTTTCCTTATATCTAAAGCATTAATATGTAATCCCTTAGAAAGGAGGAACTTGATCACATCAAGGTGACCACTGTCTGCAGCAACATGTAATGGTGTAAATAACTCATCTGTCCTTGTAGCAAGATTTGCTCCTCCTGCAATTAAAACGTCCACGATTTCTAAAAAGCCTTGCATAGATGCAATACTTAGAAGTGTTACACCTAAAACCGTATGATTAACATCTGCTCCATTGGCAATGAGGAATTTAACCATTTTTAATTTATTTCTTAATACTGCAAAGAAGAGAGGTGTCAACCCTTCATTGTAGGTTTGCGAGTTGATGTTCAGACCTTGACTTAATAGAGTTTTAACTAAACCCAAGTTTCCATCGCCTGCTGCAAGATGAAGTAAAGTACCATCCTGGAGGTCTTCTAACAGTGCTAGGAAGGATAGCATATCGGAATGATTAATGATATTGCCGGCAAAAGTGCACATCGCTCCGAAACTGGGTATGCCAACAAATGTGAATAACACTCCGAAACTATGCGTCTGAAGAATGCTTTATTACGGTCCGTAAATACACAGCACGGTATACCCAAAGCACTTTTATAAAACGGAAAAAATGGTATAATCAATACAAATTAATATTATTCTACTTATTGCATTCACGTTGATCTTGGACATTTCACGTTGGACACAACAAGAATCACACCAGGCTTGCCATTTTCGAAATACCAATACACGACAATACCAGTCACGACCAGTGTTGCCAACTCCAAAAAATTTGTTCCGTTAAAACAGTGATGTTCTGTGAACGACGCGGGCTCTCCCTGACCAAATTCTGTGAAGAATAAACAAATGCACATTGTGCGAATTACTTAATTTATTAAAACAGTGTTCAAAATCCGCTGAAATCCGCTAAATTAAAATAATTAATTAATTGAAGTTCAAATAGCCGAAAGCACTTTCAACTTGTGCATTTGTCCATGGCAGCAATAAAAGCATAAGGGCAATTTCGAAATTTCTTTGAAAAGGCTAAAATCACTTGTATATAAATTCTCATTTAATTTAAAAAATTCACTTATATTTTGATTTTTTCCCATTCCACAGTTATAAATTTCAAGTAATGGAAGTTTATTTCTGTCAGTGCGTCGTCTGGAAACCTCGCATCTTTAGCCGAAAGTATTATTGGTAATGTCATCAGCCTCAAACGCTAAAATTTAATAAAGAAAATTTAAAATATGGCATTATATTAGATGTTTTAAATATTCCGTCAAAGCACAACATCCACTAAAAAATCCGCTATCCGCTAAAACCATATTTTTCTCCGTTGAAAACGTTAAAAATCCACCAAATTTAACGGGAACTCCGCTAAGTTGGCAACACTGGTCACGACACGCCACAGAGTGATCAATAGTCAATGCGCACAATGTGTAATTTTGTAAGAAAGGAATGACTGGAAGGAAGTACCCATAAACATGCATAGATAGTGATTTAGAGGCGTCAGTTAATTTATGATGTTTTCCTTTTGGCACTTAAGTATGTGGTATTTGTCAAAAAACCCATCACACAGTCACATCTGTAAGCACATGATTGCGATATGCTTCTATTTATTTATTTAGCAATCCTGTAGACCAGTAGTACTGGCATAGGATAACAACAATAATAATAATAATAATAATAATAATAAACAAAAATTATACAATAAATAAAGAACTAAAAAACTGTAATGTATGTAGTTGAGTGCCGGTGTGGGTATGACTGGGTGTGTTAAAATGTAAGTTGGCAGCATTGAATAAACCCGGCTGTCAGGTGTTTTCCCTGGACCAATGGCATCCTACCTTCCTTCCCGATATAGGACGCTGACAGGAAGAGTCAGTCTGTCTGTCTGTCATGAAACCTGAAGTTGTGAACATCGAGCCTTTACCACTAATACACCGACAGCCTAGTTACACATTTATAGTGAGTGTTATTTCAACACCTATCATACGAGTAGTTAGAATCACCATAAAGCACAAACACTGCATTTTGGCGACGAGGCGGTAAACACAGGACTGCATTGTGGCAGTATTAAAATTGGAATCCACATCGTGAGTTGGCGGCGATCGGCGGAAGGGCTATCGCGTGAGGCCTTGAAAGTGAAAGAAGTGGTAGCTGTACAGAAAGGTGTACTAGCTAGCAGCAGTGACTTTATGGTGTTTAGGAATGTTCCTTCAGGTTCAACGTTTTGTGCAGTAAGGTGTACGAACAAATTGTATGTCAGAATTGACGCCGACTCCATTATTCTTGGACAGGCTGTGGCGGGAAAATAATTCCAAAATGGCAGTTCTCATCGGTTCGATGAATGCATTTGACTCCGCAGAAGAATGTTGGTCATCGTACATTGAAAGGTTAGAAATATTCATAGACGCTAATGACATTAAATCTGAAAAAAAGGTGTCTACATTGTTAACAGTGATGGGTCTCAAAACTTACAATTTAGTTAAGAACTTGTGTGCTCCTTCCAAACCAACGGAAAAAACTTTCGAGGAAATTGTGACCTTGGTGGAAAGTCATCTTAGCCCAAAACCTTCATCTATAACAGAACGTTATAAATTTAGTTTGAGAAACCAGCGAGAACATGAAACAATTGCAGAGTATGTTGTACAGTTAAAGCAACTTTCCATGTTTTGTGACTTTAAAAGTAATCTGGCTGAGTATTTGCGGGATAGACTAGTGAGTGGAATACGGAATGATGCAATCAAGAAAAGATTACTTGGTGAAACGGACTTGACATTTGAGAAGGCAGTGACCATAGCAACAAATATGGAAATGGCGGATAAAGAAGCGGCTACGCTTACAGCGGGTCTACCAGCAGCATGGGGCAATTCACAAGTGGGTCAACTTCACTACAGCACAGGACGGAAGAGTTCAGCAGCAGAGCACCATAGCGCTAGTAGCGGTGGAACTTCAAGCAGGTCTACGCAGCAGCGTCACCAGCGAGCGTTCGACTATAAGAGGGAGGAGAGAGTTACTAGTGAAGTGAAGTGTTATTGTTGTGGCAAGCAGGGCCACAAGTCAAATCAGTGCAAATTTCGTGCATATAAGTGCAATAAGTGTGGTAAAACTGGCCATTTGGCGCAGGCTTGTTACAGTAGGGATAAGTCAACTCCCAAGCAGAAAAAGCATTTTAATTGTAAGCAAAACTACGTAGATGTAGATCGATCACTGAGCAGTGATGGATCTATAAGTAGTGGTATTAAGCCTACAAATGAATGTAGAGTTAATCTTGTTTCTAATGATGAAAATGAGGAAAGTTATGACCTAACCAACCTTTTCGCTTTAAATGAAGTTGAGGAGCCTAGAATGGAAAAAGATAGAGTTATGCCTATTACACTAAACTTGCAAATAGAAAACAAGTTAATGAATTTTGAGGTAGACAGTGGTGCATGTATTTCGGCGATTAATGAACAATGCTATAGGGATAACTTCAGTTCTCTAAAGTTGCAACATACAAATTTGGTGTTGAATTCTTACACTAATCAACCAATAAAGCCATTGGGTAAATTGTGTGTAAACGTAAAATATGGTTGTAAAACTAAGCAGTTAACCCTGTATGTAATTGCTAGGGGAGCAAACCCACTCATGGGTAGAGATTGGATCAGAGATTTAGGAGTTGTAATACAAATTGGTCAACCCAGTGAAGTTAGAGAGGTCAGTCCTAACTATGATCGAAATCAATCATTTTGTAACATAATGGACATTGAATCCAAAGTTGTAAGTGATTTATACCTAAAGTTTCCAGATGTGTTTACAGACAAACTAGGTTGCTACAAGGGTGAACCAGCTAGGTTAGAATTGAAAGAAAATGTAGTACCCAAATTTCTTAAGCCTAGACCGATTCCTTTTGCCTTAAAAGACAAAGTGGAGGCCGAGATCGATCGGTTAGTGAACATAGGTATTCTATCACCTATAGCTAATAGTGAATGGGGAAGTCCAGTGGTCCCAATAATTAAAAAATCCGGAGAGTTGAGGCTGTGTGCAGATTTTCGTGCGTCTTCACTGAATGATGCTTTAATTGTGAATAGACATCCAATACCTCGTATCGAGGATCTTTTCAACACTCTACAAAAGGGTGAAACCTTTTCAAAAATTGATCTTTCTCAGGCATATCAGCAAGTATGTTTAGATGAACAATCTAAAAAGTATTGTACGATTAGTACTACAAAAGGGTTATTCATATACAATCGTGTCCCTTATGGTGTTGCATCAGCGCCAGGCATTTTTCAGAAAATAATAGAATCAATCCTTGTTGGTATACCCGGGGTGGTTAATTTTCTAGACGATATACTAATCACCGGGGAAAACATGAATGTACACAAACAAGGGTTGTATGAAGTCTGCAGAAGGTTGAGTGAAAATGGTCTGACAGTGAGTAAAAAGAAATGTGAGTTCTTTAAACAATCAATAGAGTACTTAGGTTATGTACTAAGTAAAGAAGGCCTAAGTACGTCTCAATCTAAGGTAAGTGCTATTGTAGATGCACCTACTCCAACGAATGTCACTCAGTTAAAAGCTTTTCTGGGCATGATAAATTACTATGGCAAATATGTACAACATTTGTCAACTATTGCAGCGCCTTTATATAAATTATTGAGGAAAGATTGTATTTTTGAGTGGTCCATTGCTTGTGAAGAAGCATTTCAGCTAATTAAGAGTAAATTGGTGTCAGCACCAATCTTAGCACACTACGACCCTAACTTACCTGTAAGTTTAGCGACAGATAGTTCTAACTATGGTTTAGGTTGTGTGTTAAGCCAAATTCAGAGGGATGGTTCAGTGAAACCAATTTGTTATGCTTCACGGACTTTATCCAAAGCTGAATTGGGTTATAGTGTCATAGATAAAGAGGCATTAGGCATAGTGTACGGAGTCAGGAAATTCAATCAATATTTGTATGGCAGGAAATTCACTTTAATCACGGATCATAAACCCTTGTTATCAATTTTTGGACCTAAAAAGGGAATGCCTGCTTATGCAGCAAGTCGACTTCAACGCTATGCACTATTTTTAACCAACTATGATTTTGACATTAAATATGTTAAGTCTCAGGACAATGCAAATGCCGATTGTTTATCTAGATTGCCCTTAAACATAAAAGACCTTCTGGGGGAATCAGAAGATATCAATTATGTCGGAACGTATTTGCAGTATATTCAAGAGAATGACATACCTGTAGATTTTAACAATGTAAGAGAGGAAACTAAGAAGGATAGTTTACTTAAGAGAGTGTACAATTTTGTATTGTATGGTTGGTCAAACAACAGAACAGTTGTCGATAACGACTTAAAACCTTATTTTCAGCGACAAAGTGAACTAGCTATTGAAAATGGTATTCTTGTGTGGGGACATAGAATAGTTGTACCTAACAGTTTACGTAAGTCACTCTTAGTGGAGTTGCATATTGGACATCTTGGTGTAGTCAAAATGAAAGCTATGGCTCGGTCTTACTTTTGGTGGCCTGGCCTAGACTCAGATATAGAGAATCTTGCCAACAGTTGTTCACTCTGTTTGTCAGTACGTCAGAATCCAGCTAAGTGTAATTTGCATGTATGGGAGTACCCAAGAAACGTGTGGGAACGTTTACATGTAGATTTTTTAGGTCCTATAAATAATAAGTTGTATCTTATTATAGTAGATGCCCATAGCAAATGGTTAGAGGTGGAAGAGGTACACTCGACATCAGCAAAACAAACTATTTCTAAATTAAGGCCATTATTTGCACGGTTTGGTTTACCGTTTCAGTTAGTTTCGGACAATGGCCCACCATTTACATCACATGAATTCAAAGAGTTTCTGAAAGGCAATGGCATTAAGCATACGCTAACACCACCCTTTCATCCAGCTAGTAATGGTCTAGCAGAAAATTCTGTGAAAACTGTCAAGAAAAGAATCAAATTGGCTATTATGAATAAGGAGGAGGACAATTTAGCTTTGTGCAAGTTTTTGTTGGCGTATAGAAATTCTATACACTCCACTACCAATGAAACACCAGCTAAGTTGATGTTCAACCGACCCTTAAGGTCAAGATTAGATTTACTTAGACCAAATTTGCAAAGTTTCGTTTATGGTAAACAAGGTAAACAAATTGCTAATTATGGTGGAAGTAAGACAAGAGTATTGTGTGAAGGACAACCAGTAATTGTAAGAGACTATAGAGGTAAAAATAAGTGGATCGAAGGTGTTGTTGTAAAAATGATAAGTGCAGTGTCATATCTGGTTAAACTTAAAAATGATGTTATTTGGAAACGTCATATTGATCAGATAATAGGTTTGAATAGTGAGATAGAGGTGCCTGCACCTGGAGTAAGTAGTGACACCACACATGACCACTTATTGTTACCCAGTGTGTCTTCCGATCAGTGGTTGAGATGTGGAAGGAACGCAGCAGTTGTGGAAACACCACACTCCGTATCCTCTCCACACCGTTCTACCAATCGTAGATCTTTGGTAATGACTAGTGACGTTACCGCACCTGTTGTAAGCTCGGACGGTACAAAACAAACACTTGTTAACTCAGAAAGGCGTTACCCAGTTAGAGAACGCAAACCAATAGAAAGGCTAAATCTGTAACTATTGTCATGTTTACTGTGTATTTTTTTTGTTATAAATGTTACTTGAGTAAGTTATTACTAAATTAGTGGAATAGTAAAAAGTTAAGAGGGGAGGAGTGTAATGTATGTAGTTGAGTGCCGGTGTGGGTATGACTGGGTGTGTTAAAATGTAAGTTGGCAGCATTGAATAAACCCGGCTGTCAGGTGTTTTCCCTGGACCAATGGCATCCTACCTTCCTTCCCGATATAGGACGCTGACAGGAAGAGTCAGTCTGTCTGTCTGTCATGAAACCTGAAGTTGTGAACATCGAGCCTTTACCACTAATACACCGACAGCCTAGTTACACATTTATAGTGAGTGTTATTTCAACACCTATCATACGAGTAGTTAGAATCACCATAAAGCACAAACACTGCATAAAAACATCTTACAGATACAAGATAATTTTTATGAGTATACTTATAATTGATACAATAATACTTAATAAACCATAATATAAATAAACCATTGAGAATAATATTTTACACCAGACTAAAAAGAATAGTTAAAAAATCATAATTGTATCAAGGCAATTTTGAATTAACATATTTTTAAATGATAATCCTAAATTCCATACTCCTAAATGAGTGTGGTAACTTATTGGATAACTCTAGGTAACTCTAGGTTCTATTATTAAGAATACAGCTAATTTTAGAAACACTAAAGCATTAATGTGTTTATATGATAGTTTAGTTCAAGCCAAGTTAGAATATGCTTGTGTAGTTTGGTCACCTAGCACCATGGAAAAATGACCAAAAGAAATTTCGTACATTCGACAGAACAGTCAGTATTCACTACAAGATAATTATTACCTTATATCTGTTTACTGCAAGTTTATGATTATGATAATTTGAGATTAAGGATCGTTCGATAGGATGTTTTTGCAGTTGATAGTGAATCAAGGAAATAGCAATCAATTACTTAGTTTAATTCAGTTTGAAGTCCCCAAACATAATGGCTGGTATTTATTGCAACACTGCCACCGGGTTGTTGACCCACTTGCAGTACAATAAAATAAAAAATATATTGTTAACGACTAAGTTATTGTTCTTATCGTTACTCATTATACACGAAATAATAATAGAATTAACAAACCCTTTTTGCTGAGTGTTCTCGCACAAATTATTGTTCGAGAGAAGTTGTTCTAATTACAATATTTTTTTTCATGATATTGATATGTCATTTATAGGAAAATATTTAAGAATGCCATTGTTCAAAGAGCTAAATCTACAGTACATGTATAACTTACCTGAAATGCCATTATTATATTTGATTATGTCTTTCATTATCGCAGTTATTATTGTCATGCTCCTTTGTTAACGAAGTATTGCATTCAAAAGACGAAAGACAAAATGTGGTAGGTCTATTCTTAGACCTCTCAAATGCATTTAATTTAGTTGATCACAGTATTCTAATAAAAAACTTTATAACTTAGGAACAGACGTGTCGCAAACAAATGGATTATTTCTTATCTACAAAGCAGAAAACAACTCGTCGAAATTGACTGTCCAATCAAATGGAGTACCTCAAGGATCAATTCTCGGCCCAAGTCTCTTATATCAAAATGTTTGTATGAATCCGCTCTATATTTACAATAATTGTAGTAATTTATTTTGCAATGTCTTAATTGTACTATTTCGTGCTATTAGAGATGCAAGGTTTGGTGTATCTTGATCTTAGCACTTCACTGAAGTTAGCTACCCATTTGTCATATGGAGTATCTCCGGAGAACGTTGGTTGTTTCGGCTTTAGTGCCTTGTACGCATTCTTTTCTGGCACTTCAGTAAGATTTTATGCTTTAGCTTCTTTGATGATAGTTTTAAATTCTTATCTTTTCCTAATATATTCATTCCTTGTTTCATCTCAAGGTTCCTAAATGGCTCTTTGGAGAGATCTGTGGGATATCTGTCTGGTATGACAGCTGGTTTCGTCAAATCAAGATTTGCTTTTCTTTTGCTAGGTTGCACTTCTGTTGTTGCATCATGTAATATACAGGGTGAGTAGAAAGCCCCATTAAATCCGCAAAAATAAATCTGTTAATGACGCGATATTCTCCTTTGTTAACAAAGTATTAAATTCAACAGACAAAACGTGGTGGGCCTATTCTTAGACCTCTCAAATGCATTTAATTTAGTTGATCACAGTAATCTAATAAAATGCTTTATAACTTAGGGACAGAGGTGTCGCAAACAAATGGATTATTTCTTATCTACAAAACAAAAAAAAAAAAACTTGTCGAAATTGACTGTGTCCAATCAGATGACCTTGCTAAGTTATAACAAATGGAGTACCGGTACCTCAAGGATCAATTCTCGACCCAAGTCCCTTATATCAAAATGTTTGTATGAGTCCGCTCTTCAATCCTCAAATTTATCGGTTGAATTCTGGGACAAAATGCAAGTAATCAGGTCAATGGTATTCCCAGCTACAACATATGGTTGCGGAAGTTGGACACTTCGCAAAGAAGATAAAAACAGGAGACTCTTTTGAAAAGGGGGTATGGAGGAAGATATTGAGAATCCGTTGAACAGCAAGGAGAACCAACATCTCAATTTTGTAAGAAATAAAACCCGAACCCTCTCTTGTTGTCATAGCCACCAAGCATAAATTATACAGTGCGTTTCACGTATGAGTTGACCAATCATGCGGGTTTCTGCATCGTGGCGGCCACAGCTCTAACTCCTGAGTGATCGGGTGAAATAACTCTGCAAATAAAGCCGCTAACGGTGTAATGATTCAGGTTCTCACATTTACAGTTGGAATTACAATGAAAATAACCACGTACCTCATCATAAGAGATGCTGGAAATGTTCTCCTCTCGCATCCAAACAATACTGGCACCTTTTTAGTAAATTTTCTTTCACGTGCATAAGTTCAGCTTCTGAGATAGAGTTCATTTCTCTTGTGATGTTGTCTTGAAGTTCTTCTAATGTATGGGGATTTGACATGACAAAGAGTACCAAACACTGAAATATAGAATAATAATTAACAAATATAAACTTAAATTAATGAACCCTACTATGTAACATAATAATGTTTCACTTGAATACACATGTAAGCAAACACAAGCAAAATAAATTAAATATATGGTCCATATGCATGGTTTCGAAATATGGTCAAAGATCCTTTGAATGCTGCCAAAGCAATGTCTTCCAGAATGTGTTTAGAAAGGCTAAACTTTTGGCAGACGTTGGCCATTATATGAGGGATGGCTCCTTGGGCCCCTGTCATTAAACCCATCACACTGATAGATGTAAGGTTGTATTTTTGTTTGTAAAAATCTACAAAGGGTTCATAAACCTTTCGTTTCTCTGCATCCACCTCTTCTGGCTGCTTTTCATAGGATTCGAACCTGATGGTAGGGTCCAGTATATATCCTTCAGGTGACGAAGGTTTGAAGGCTATGATGTCTATCCTCCTATTGCTGCCTTCATTGGAAATGCCATGAACCTCTTCATACACATTGTAACCAACTCCCCTTAAAGCGTTGGCAATGATGGATCGTACGGTATGATGCCTCACCATGAGATTAATGTGTTGTTACTAGTCATCGTACATAAAAAATCACTATTTGAAACAGTTGAACACTGCAGAAACATGATACAATATTTTATGTTATTTTGAATCGTATATTTTAAAAGGAAAATAATTTTGGTTCACTTGTGCTTAGAAAATTAATCAGAAAATTTTCTGGTAATTTCATATGTGGCAGAATTCAGGCTCTTTTGGTCGGCAAAAAGTGGTTTGAAACAAATCACTATTTGAAACAGTTGAACACTGCAGGAACATTTGCGTAAAATACTGACTTATTTGTAAAGAAATGTACATCTCTCTTGAAGTTATACGAAAGACAAATAACAAACTAAAATTGAAAAATCCTTCACTATGATAAGGACCTGCAGACTTTGAATGGGGAGAAATGAAGGTCATTATTCATAAATAACGTTTTGAGCAAAACTAGATATTGTGTTGGCTTATGTTTGTATTTTGTCAAAAACTATAACTGCTGGTATCTACTTTATGAACCAAATTTGCTATTTCTTATTTTGAATTGTAAATTATTAATAGGTACATGATATTAGTAGTAGTAGGAATAATAGTAATAAAGACTTTGTGGAACTTTATACAGTGAAGCAACTATAATAAAATTAATTTACTATATGAGTTGACTTAAACACACTTTTTGCTTCACTTACCATATTTTGGTATGACGCGTTTCATGGAGCCTCCTCCCCATTTTCAAATACTCTGTCAACTGCCAAATCCTTCTCAGGAAGATTCAAAAAAAGAACATTTGAGGAACATCAAAAAACTGTCAAATTGAAAAATCAGCTGTGGCATCACATGTTTGGGAATATGATCATGAAATTTCGAAAGAACCTAAACTATTAAAGTCAGTCAGTAAACACAAGGATCTGGAAATTTGGGAAAAAATTTATATTAAAAAATTCAAGAACAGCTTAATGGATTTTGAAATACCTGAGGAAGACAGTTTAATCAGAAAGTTCATAAAAAGCCCACCAGGTGCACAAAAGAATCTTCCTGAGAAGGATTTGGCAGTTGACAGAGTATTTGAAAATGGGGAGGAGGCTCCTTGAAATGCATCATACCAAAATATGGTAAGTGAAGCAAAAAGTGTGTTTATGTCAACTCATATAGTAAAGGAATAATAGTATTTGTAGTAGTTAAAATGAAGGAAATGAGTAATTACTTAATTGTAAAAAAGAGAAGAGAATCACAGTGACATCTGGTGATATCCTCAATAATTGCCAAAAGGTGCTGGAACCTTTTTCTTTACCTTAATGGGCTCAGGCCGTAAAATGGAACTTTACATAAACGGAGAGAGTACGTTTTAAAGTTTATGTTCAAAATAACATACAGTATAAAGAACCCTGTTCCAGATCGCACAAATGAAAGAACTAACATTCAAGTACAGTATTTTAAAACAAAACTTCTCATTGTTTTCAGACTTTTAATCAGTAAAAAATATACACAACTAAAACATGGGTACACTATGGAATTAATATTTTCCTCTTTGCATTTTTTAGTTGTTCATACTATAAATGTCCTTACGGTAATTACACCCAATTACTATTCTAATAATATTTAAGTAATTGACAACCTTGAATATGAATCAGTCATTTTGGCATTTACAACACTGATCAGAAAATGTAATGATGATGGATGAGAAATAAAAATGTTGGGAATGGAGATGGCAACGAATAACTGGACTTGGCATCAGCGTAGGTACATCTATGTTGAAATCAAGGAGTAAATCATCCTGAAAAACAACAAAAATATAACAATGAAAATACAAAATAAACCAGCAAGATAAACTTGATGTTAGGTGTTAAAATACATGCTCAATAGCGTTGAGCTCAAGCAAAGAAACAGAATAAACATGATACCAGCCACTCAACCATGATACAGTAGAAGCCCGATATTTATTTTTATTAATTTTCTTGCACTGCAAGTGGGTCAACAACCCGGTGGCAGTGGTGCAATAAATACCAGCCATACGTATATACATATAACGCAGTTAATAGGGGACATGCTTTACCCCCGTGTTGTAACCTTACCGCGATATATCGAAATGTGACTGAAGTGACAAAAATCAACCCCACGGAGGAGAACATTGGTTTCCTAATAAATTACAATGTTATATAACAATATAAAATACAGTAGTTTTAAAAATTGGTCACCATTTATGCTATTTAATCCAGTCCTGTAACTGATTTCAATTTACGGCTCTTCTTTCGCAGATGGGGCGCGAGAATTTTTCTAATTCCTGAGAGTAACATACAACATTTACTAAAACATACACTGTAACATTCAGGTATAATATTCCTGTTTCCCTGTTTTTTACATGATCAATAATTTTCAGTTTATCTCCTACTGAATGTGCTTTCCGCTTCTGCAACAATTTGTATTCAGAACTCGCGACTTTACAATCCGAATGCGTGATTCAAACTAAAATCATATTTCAACTTTCCAAGGTTTTAAGAATTTCTGGCAGGCGCAGATTTTTTTAAATCCTTATAGAACTACACTATTCATTCCATGTCCCATTACTTCTGCTAAATCCTTTGGAATGCAGTGGTGATGGTCAACTAGCGGGTGAGGGCGGGTCTAACCATAAAACATACACTGTAACATTCAGGTATAATATTCCCGTTTCCCTGTTTTTTACATGATCAATAATTTTCAGTTTATCTCCTACTGAATATGCTTTCCGCTTCTGCAACAATTTGTATTCAGAACTCGCGACTTTACAATCCGAATGCGTGATTCAAACTAAAATCATATTTCAACTTTCCAAGGTTTTAAGAATTTCTGGCAGGCGCAGATTTTTTTAAATCCTTATAGAACTACACTATTCATTCCATGTCCCATTACTTCTGCTAAATCCTTTGGAATGCAGTGGTGATGGTCAACTAGCGGGTGAGGGCGGGTCTAACCATAAAAAAATGTACTGCAGAACTGCTCTTTGCAGAATTTTTACTGTTTTAATTCAGCTTCCAAAATAAATATTTTATTTATAATAATAATTAAGGAATCGCGCACAATGTGCATTATCTTAAACTAAGACTTAACCTACTGACAAACACCCAGTCCTGAACCCGGGAAAGGGATTTTTCACTACTGAAAAATCCCCGACCCGGCCAGGAATCGAACCTGGGCCGCCGGGTTAAATAACATTTATTTTTAAATACAATTTTATTTATAAAACTAAGGTACATTTTTATTGGGGGACATACTTTCCCCCGTGTTACATCCGAATCCACGGTATTTTGAACCGCACTATTTCGGGTTTCTATTGTACATTTTGTGATTTGATGCCTAGGCCTTTCAGTGCCTTCAGGGCATCTTTTGCTGGCTTGGAGTTCCAATAATTAAAATAAAAACTGAATTTCATCACATTAATAAAATAAGATAAAATTTATAAAATCTCACAAAATGTATCATGGTATCACGTTTATTCTGTTCCTTCGATGTTAGATAACAGCTTTACAATCGACAAATATGTCATTTCCATAGCAGATTGCCTTTATTTAAAATTTACGAATTTGTCATGAAGTAGTGAGTGCTCTGGGTGATAATGTGTTTTATACCTATTATTACACTTCATTGTGTTTCCTAGTTCCAAGTAGTTTTGGAATTAAATTATTTACTTTTCCTATATAAGGGAAAACTTACCCATACAAGTAATAGAAGAACGACAACAAATAGAATGCTAATTTAATCCATCCTTCTCGCTGGCATTTTGTGAGCACATCAGCATTCATAATACTGGTTGGATCATAAAGGCCTGGACCAGTCATAACAGGACGTGTTCGGTACCTGCACGTAAGGAAAAATCAATACTGTATCAATTGCTGTTTTATTTCATCCATAAATCAATGTCAGTATACACTTATATTGGATATTCAACTCATTAATAACTTAATTCTAATAACATAATATGAATTCCGGTATTTCTTGGATACAGGTCCGGGCTTCAAACTTATTCAGCTAACTTTCCAAACATAAAATAAAATAAAGTGGATAATTAATACCGACTGCTCAAGAACCTTTAATTTATGTCTAGGCTTTTCGATACTCTTGGGGAAAAACCAAATATAAGGTGCATCGTCGCATGAGACATAACCCTCCCTAACCCACCCCCAGCGAAGCACTTTCTTTTATACCACGATCTAGCGAATTCTTCGAGGATAAACAGGCTGACAAACCGTTGGGTACAAGGCAAACCTCTGGGTACTCTTGAATTTTTAATATTTGGTACAAGGGGCACTCTCCAATTTTTAATATTAGGTACAAGGGCCACTCTCGCAGTTTTAATATTTGGTACAAGGGGCACTCTCGCATTTTTAATATTTGGTATGGTCGGGAGTGTCTGCGACAATATACAAGGATAGTTTGGTCACCCTGTTCGCTGAGAAACACATTGTGAATATCGAGTGGGCGGAGCTAAACTTCACCTTGTATTTGCCTTTAGCCTACTCTTGTATCATCTTCAGAGAATTGTGCTATGCAGATGTGAATGCGTTAATAATTAAAATGAAAATTGCATTGTCTTCTAGTTCAGTCATTGTTATAAGGAATTAAAAGTTTTATTAAAGCTTGTTGATCATCATGAAATAATTACATTCCATTTTGTTGGAAATAATTTTCAGTGCAGTTTTATTACAACTGTCATCACACAGTTCCAAACACCTGTATTGTCTCTAAATTTATCAGTGCACATGTCTCATAGAGTTAACTCTATTGCAATAATTTACTTTTGTGAACCAACAAATTTAATTTTGATATTTTGTACAGTACATTTTATGAATGCAACCAAGGAGATGAATCTCTTCATATAATGAATTGCTATACCGGTACAGAGTCTTTTTCAACGCTCTGCACAAAATTTGATCAATATTGCTGGGTGGGATACGCTGTACTTAGATTGTTTCCCTACACTCTGAACTCTGATTGGCTATCTATGATAATTTGACTTATTTTGACTGCGTCGTTCAATGCTGGTAATAACCCTACATGCAAGAAGAACAAGCGTGATGTTAGTAATAGGTAGAAATGAAGTTTGTGACGGGTTAGGTTAATTTAGTTTAGTGGCAGGTAGCTCTAGTGGAAAAACCTTAACCACTATCAACATCGTCAAGTTACCTACAGTGTTTCACAATGAGATCAATTTTGCACATCATGACCAAGTGCCGAATCTTGTGATTGACCCGTACAAATTATACCATTTTAGGTTATATAAGTGCCCACTTTTTCACAATTTTTATTTTTCATTTCATTTATTTTTAGGAACAACTGAGTTTATGTATAAATTATATAGGTTCCAAAGAATATTACAACTTTAACTATCGTCGCTTTTCTGGTTTCTGAAGAAAGAAAATACAACATGAGACAATCCCCCAGTATATCTGAATTAGTTCACAATTAGGCTAATCATCTAAAATACATATTAATACCGTAAATAATTCTTATTACCTATTGATGTGGTACGCTATTAAAGGTATGTTCAGGCACAGTGAAAGCCATTCGCCCGATGCCATGAAAAGAATGTTGAAAAGCAAGTGAAGAAGATACTCTGGTATGACTAGCTGTAAAAAAGGAAAACACATTAAATGAAATTGTCTTTAATAAATACGACATAAGTTAAGTTAGTCTTATGCATGAAATAGAACAAAGTATTAATCTGATCTTGTTCTTATAAAAAAAATTTAAAAAAAGGGGGGTTCAGTATAATGTAACAAAGTAACCATTTATCCCTGATTTTTAGTCTGATTTTCAGGGACAGTCTGAGAATCAGATTTTATGTCTCGGATTATCTTTTGTCTCCGAATTACCAACTTTTAAATTACAGTATTTAATTTGATATTTCCTGTGGAATCTGCATTCAGTCACAAATGATCCCTGGTGATCGTGTAAAGGGATATTCTCAGTGGACTTGTTTCTTGAGTGTTAGACCCCTACCTAATACTTACACCTAAGAACGACACACACCCAAACCTAAACCCGGGAAAGGGATTTTCCACTACTGATAAATCCCCAACCTGGATAGGAATCGAACCTGGACCGCTGGAAGGGAGGCACGCTACTGACTCACCCACAGCGGTGGACAATTTGATGTTTGAACAAACCAAAATTTGTCCATGAAACGCAGTCCTTTGTTAAATTATTTGTTCCAACAATGTCAAGCCTAGCTGGAAGCTAGATGAATACATACACTATTGGACGATTTCGCTAAATTTGAGAATAAGGTGACCGCCATCACAACCAGGCCGTACCAAGTGGGACCAAGTCTACAATGTCGCCAATATTAAGAACATGATTACATGCCGATTGAATTCGGCAGATAAATGACTGTTGCAGCGATGTTTTATGAAAGATGTGGAAGGTTAAAAAAGCTTCTGCATTAAGAATTCTAGGTCAGTGACAGGTTATGTTAGGTTAGGAACATTTGTATTAGTTTAGGAGCAATATACTGAATAGCGCGGGGTTTATTATGTCTCACATTGAATCTTTTCTGCGATGGGAAATTTTACCCCTGCACCGATCATTTCTCTTTTGTTCCCTGCCGCTCGGTCGCTAATGGCAGAGCATGGCTGGCTACGCTATTTTGAAGGAGTTCCGACGATTTTTATCAATGTGTCCTTGTCGAAAATATTAAATCCCAATCACATGACTATAAGATAACCTGTGACATGCTTCTTTGTAACTAAAATCAGTTTCCGTCCTTTATTCCTAGACTACGGTAGTCTAGAATGATCGTTATGCATCCGACAGAAGTCCAGTTGGATTGAAAATTCGTGCGATCACCACAGATAAATGCAGCAAATCGGCTATACCCATAGAGGGAAAAAATGGTCACTTTAGTGTACGGTAATACCTTATCAGTTGAATCCACATTAAACCACCTTAAAAAAAATATTGAAATGAGAACTTTTACCATTCTCTTAAACGTATAATGGGTAATTCTACGGCACTTACAGGGTTCAACTGGTTACACTGCTCTATTGGATTTTTGTAATCTGTTTTTAATTCATCAAATGCGATAACCTGAAAAAAGAAAACCAGCTTTTTAATTCTAGGTTATAATCGTCCAACATTCAGCAGCACAGTACCATGAATCAGAACAGCTTTCATTCTTAGCTGAAGTTAAAGAATAAAAGTATTATTAGCTACTACATACGTGAAATATTGCGAAGAATATCAGAAAAGCGTCAATAATTAAAGCGATTATGTATGAGAAGGCAGAAAAATTAAACGCCATTTTTGTGTTTATGGCATGGGCGTTCTATTCTATTCGGTCTTGTTCAAAGGTCGTCTGCTACGAACAGGAACGACTGTACACAGTATATTTGATGCAGACCTTGTAGAAATCCTTGGTTGAATCAAGTTATTTATAATAAATAAAATTATTTATAATATATTTGGTCATTTGCTGCAATAAAAGTATTATAATAAATATGTGCAGCAATATCAGCTTCGTCAAATGACAATAATAAAATAAACCCAATAAAATAATTAATAATTAATCGCTGTAGCTAATACAGTTCAATTAATATGTCATAAAGCATCAGAATCTCTCAGCACCCTTAGCTATAAACACTGAAAATAGTTAATCTCATTCAAGATAAGAATATTCATCAATGCTTGGCCTGTCATCTGGTGGTCAATCGTGTTGAAAGTAACGTTCGTAAGACGTCTGTGCTGTCTCTAATGCCCAGTAGTGTTAAATGAATGTCAACATTTTGAACAGCTGAGGATGGTTTAACACCTACACTATCAAAGTGGAAAGTTGCAGGGGAAAATAATGTAATTATGTAAAGTTATGCAATTTATTTATTTATTTATTTGCGACCTCACTGTATTGACGTGTGCAGTATGAACTAGATTTTAGGGGGAATTTTATTCCACCTTATACAGTGGATTTGTGCTTTTGATCGTGCTTAAGTATTTAAAGGTAAGGAAGCCAAGTGAAAAGTTGTTTTTCTCATATTTTCTGATCTTGATTCTGCCTTTCACGTTTGGCTCCTTGTTTCGAATGTAGGTTGTTATATTTGTTGGCAAAACTAATTGTAAAATTGTCTCAGGATTCCCCCATTGTTACTGACTGTTGACTGCACTACATATGTAATTGACATCCTGTTTAATAATAATAATAATAATTTATTTGCTGTCAATTGACTTGATACAAGTTTCTGACATTGTCAAGCTTACAGACTAAGAGCTAATTTCTACAACCTAGATCTAAGGATAAAGTAATTTAAAGTAATTTCATGACTTGATGGTTATGTTGCCAATAAAGCTAAAGCATAGCTTACACAATTTTTGTTTTCTTTCTATGTTCGGCCAGTATGAATGAAGATGCAAACACAATCTTGAATCTCTTCAATAAGAAAATCGTAGTACCAATGAAAAACTGTCCATATTTTGGAATTTAAAAAAAATAGAGTTCTGTTGCTGATAGAAACATGGTATAAGTGCACTACTCTTACATCTTATAAAAGAATGTGTATCGAGGTTTTAATACGGCTTCTGCTAGTATATTTTGAGCTGCAGCAAAATGGAAGAATCTGATACACCTTGGTGTAGATGTAGATGTAGTTATCTCGTTCTGTAGATCCTGTGTTGAGTGGGACTCAAGGATATAGAACACGTCAGATTACAATATACAAGCAAGTAATAAATAATGATATATAATATACTACACTATAAACTTATTCAAACTGGAAATACTCATCCATATTGTAGAAGGTGTGAGTCATTAAAAATTTCTTGAGAGATCCTTTGAAGGATTTGCTTTTTCTTTGAATACATAATAATTTAATGTTGTTTGGAAGCTTATTGTATATCTGTATTGCGGAGTAATAAGCGCCATTCTGAAAAAGTTTTAATGCATTAACCGGTCTATGTAAATCATTCCTGTTTCTAGTAATATGTTCATGAACACTGCTATTAGTTTGGAATCTCTCAATATTGTCTACCATATAACACATAACAGAGTATATATACTCCCCTGTGAGAGTGAGGACTTTTAATTTTTCAAAGAGCGGTTTGCATGATTCTCTCCTTTTCTTTCCACACATTATTCTAATTGCTTGCTTTTGTAGCTTAAATATTTTATCCCTATGGGTCGAGTTACCCCAGAATATGATTCCATACTTCATTATCGAGTGGAAATTTGCAAAATACACCATGCGTAAGGCATCCTGTTTTAAAACCTGATTCAGGGCTCTTAAGGTAAAGCATGCTGAACTTAGTTTTGGAATTATCATTTCAATATGTGACTTCCAGTCGAGATGTTGATCAATTTGTAATCCTAAAAATTTGATATTACTAATTTCTTCTATGCTTTGTGTTTGGTAATTAATTACAAGGTTTTGGGTACATCTTTGTTTTGTTCTGAATTGAATAAAGTGGGTTTTTTCGATATTAAGCGTCATTTTATTGGCTTGGAACCATATATTTAATTCGTGAAAAGCCTTTGTAGCTACTCTTGCCAGTTGTTCCTGGGATTTTCCTGTTACAAAAACACTAGTGTCATCCGCGAAAAGCAATACCTTTGTTTCGTCACTTAAGTTATGTGGCAAGTCATTGATGAAAATTAAAAATAGCAAAGGTCCTAGTATTGATCCCTGTGGTACTCCACTTCTAACTACTCCTAGATTAGATTTGTTTCCATTTATTACCACATTTTGAGTTCTTTCAGACAGGTATGATTTGAACCAATTCAGTGTTAAATTATCTATTCCATAATGTTCCAATTTTTCAATTAATAGTTCATGATTTATACAGTCGAATGCTTTAGCTAAGTCACAGAAAATTCCCAACGTATATTTCTTTTTATCTAGCGCTTCCAGTATTTCTGTGGTGAGTTTAAATGTAGCATTTTCAGTAGACATGCCACTTCTAAAACCAAATTGTGATGGTGTAAGTATATTATTCAAATTAAGATAGTAAACTATGCGGTTATATACAACTTTTTCGAATACTTTTGAAAATGAAGTTAAGAGCGATATAGGCCTGTAATTTGATGGTAAATTTTTGTCTCCTTTTTTAAACAGGGGCTTGACAATTGCATGTTTCATTCTTTCAGGAAATATTCCAGTTTCTAGTGAACAGTTAAATATATGGCTAAGGGGTTTACTAAGTTCCGAACAGCAACTTTTTAATAGCTTATTACTTATGTCGTCCCATCCAGATGAGCTTTTACTTTTAAGCAATTTTATTATATTTTCAATTTCTACAGAGGAAGTCAGTGTGATTTCAAATTTATGGTTACAAATTGTTGATTTTGTCAGAAGGTCTATTGCCTTGACACTGGTATTGTTAGTGGGAATACAATTCTCTGCAATATTTATGAAGTGGTTATTAAATGCATTTGTAATATCTGATAGATTGTCTAGTTTCTTATTTTTGTATATTAATGACGTACAATCACTTTTTTCCTTTGCTTTCCCTGTTTCATTTTTTATTATATTCCATATAGTCTTAACTTTGTTGTTTGATTTATTAATTATTTGTGAAAAATACCTGCTCTTTGCTTCTTTAATAACCTTTTTAAGCACATTGCAATATCTTTTATAATACACTTTCCGAGTTTGATTGTTACTGGTTCTGAATTGTAAATAGAGCACTCTTTTTTTAGCACATGATATTTTAATACCAGGGGTTAGCCATGCTTTATTATTTAAATTAGGTATTTTAGTAGTTGTCTTTTTTGGAAAGTTGGCCTCAAAGTGTCGCAACACGATATTTAGAAATTCATTTAATTTACTATCAACAGTGTTATAGGTAAATATAGTTTCCCAATTTTCATTTGCAAGATCTTGTTTGAAACTTAAAATTGAAACATCATTCATTACTCTGATAATATTACTACGGGCATGTTTGCTAGTCGGATATGCTTCAGTATTGTTTAACATTACCATCTGAGCATCATGGTCTGATAACCCATTTATTATTGGGATTACTTCAAACTTCAAGTTTTTTTCTTTATTTAAGAATATATTATCTATTGTTGTTTGAGAGTTATTTTGAATTCTAGTTGGGAAGTTCACTATGAAGTCTAGATTATAACTACCTACTAAGGACAGAAGTCTTGCCTTATTTTCACTATCAGTTGACATGTCTACATTAAAATCACCACACAGTATCATATTTACACTATTATTATATAGTGAATTAAGAACCTTTTCTAACTGATTGATAAAATAGTTGTAATTACCTGATGGTGCTCTGTAGATTGTTATTATTACAAACGTGTCATTGTCAGTTTCCACTCTTGCTGAGCAACATTCGAAATCCTGTTCCTTGCAAAAGGAACTGGTGTCTATATCATTAAAATCTAAGTTTCTTTTGATAAAAATACTCACACCTCCACATTTTTTGGAACGTCTACAAAAATTTGAACATAAAGAAAAATTATCAATTTTTAATTGTTCCAGCTCTTTTTCTGCACAGTGGTGTTCTGTCAAACAAATAACTTGAATTTCCTGTAGATTAGAATTAATTGAATCCTGAATTGCTAAGTTGAATTCTTCAATTTTATTTTCAAGTCCCCTTATATTTTGATGTATTAATGTAAATGATGTATTAATTCTAGTTTTTGGCTTAACTGAAGTAGGCCTATTATTCTTATCTTGAGGTACACATAAAAGTTGTTTATTTCTTCGATTTAGATTCCCCCTAAAAAATGACATGATCCACCTACTATAACAGGAATAGGCCTGCTACAATTAGATACATTACTCTTTACTTCTTCAGCAACAAGTTTTGCTAGCGTCTTCTTCCCTCTGGAGTTCAGATGGAGTCCATGTCGAGTGAATTCTTCTCTTCTTAGGCTCTTAACAGATACAATGTTAAAATTTACATGATTACTAGAGAAATCCCTTAACTTGTCGTTCACAGCTTTCACCTTGGATCGAAGCGAGGGCTTGTCGTACCTGTAAAATAACTCTACAAAACTAACATTAGTATGTACACTGCTTCTAGAGATGGTGTGTAGGTCCTGGTCGATTTCAAAGTCAGGATCTCTGTCTAGACTATTACCACCACCTCCAACAATTACAATATGGTCATCCTTAGAGTAGCCTTTAGATAGATCCTCGATACCTGAAATTACATCCTTAAGTTCAGCATTAGGTTTACAAATACACTCAACTTGAAAACTCTCTCCAACAGCATCTTTTACAGCAGTTCCCAGTGGCTCTCACTCCACTCTCTCCTGCGCGTTGCCATGGTGATGGCCCGCTTCCCCTACCTTCCCCTAGCTGCTCACTGCTCAAGGGTGCCTGCAACCTCACCATCTGTAGGCCTACTGCATGTTATACTGTGCCATGTGCTATTAATTGTACAATCACCCTTGCACCAAATTGGTTCTTTTCAGAGCCAACATAATATTTCTCAATTAGGCCTATAATAAACGACCCTTGCACCAAAACTGCTATTTCTCGTGTATCAAAGCTCTCTAAACACAAATAGATTAATTTTCTCTTAGCAGCAGTCATTTGTGGTGTAGTGGTTAAGGCTGCTAGCTATGATATTAGTGGTCCCAGGTTTGCAAATGGGTCGATCTGAAATTTTCTGTTTGGAATAGGTCCCAAATAGGTAGGTAGGGTGAAGAGAAGGTGAGAGAAGGGAAAGAAGGAGTGAGGAAAAGCAAGAGAAGAAGGGAAAAATAAATTATTTAATTTTTTTTCTCCATTTCACCTTCTGCCTACTAGATCACTTTGCACGGCATTCCTAGTAGTTCAAATCTTGCTGTTAGGCAGGTCCTGTTAGTGAGTAGGAGTGGGGAGCTAGGGTGTAGCAGATTTTTCCGTTTTCTCTAAGCTGTTTAATGAAGAAAGAAGTTTGTCTAATCCCATATATGGAATTTTACACAAGTCTCTAGACATATAGCTTACAGTATGCAAAATCTCTCACATGGCAGACAAAGTGAAATTAATTCTTAATTAGATTTTGTTTTTTCATATAAAACATATTTAATGAAATAAATGTAAAGAATATTAAAAAATACCACAGAAATATTAATAAGAATCCACTGTAACTTTCCTTATACTTGCAAATGAAATAAGTATGAAGACAAAAAATAATTCTCCTTTTTGTGTTTTCTTTCACAGAACTGTGGTAGAAGGAGTGTACAATGGGGACACCCACCATACACAAAGAGGTGTTGGTGGATTTGCAAGAAAAATATGACAAAGTACGTAAGCTTTTGGATGAAGACAGCAAAAGAGATCCTGTAACAGAGCCATATCGCTCTAAATATGCAGCCAGCGGAATTTTAAACGACATGAAATCCATACTAGTCAGATTGTTGGATGATGTAAGTCCTGATGATTCAAGTTACCTGAAGTACAAAGCGATGCTCGGCGTTGTGTGGCTCAACCTTGGGCTTATATCCATAGATACAGAAGAGCTGTCCACGGGCGAAGAGCAGCTTTCAAATTGTGTCGACAGCATATCCGAGTATTCACTCAAGCCCGAAGTCATTCTTATCTTAATTACAGCTTTAAATCAGCTAGGAATCCTTTGGTCTGAGAGAGGAGATCCAGAGAAATCTAAAGATTATCTTGAAAACGCTGAAAGACTCTATCAAGAATTCACAGCAGATCCATCTGCAACAGCTGTAACTTTCAATGATTTGTTCCGTACATCTAGTTCAGAAGTGCCACAGCCAGACACAGAAAACATGTTAGAAAAGCTCTATACCCTGACGCTGTATTATCTTGCACAGATTTATGGCACGCTGAATGATCATGTGAAATCTGCTGCATACTGCCACACTACACTAAAACGCCAGCTAGAGAGTAAAGATTTTGATCCCATCGACTGGGCTTTAAATTCTGCTACTCTGTCACAGTATTTTATGGAGAAGAATGCTTTCCCTCAAGCGAGGCATCACTTAGCTGCAGCAACATACATTCTAGACAAGTATGAAGCGGATCTCGACCTTCAGGAAGGGAGCGATGAAGCAATGGAAGCAAAGTAAGTAATTACTAGACATTTTTGAAATCTAGAATGCTGTAAAGCACCATATGATATTTAAAAATTATTTTTGTTCAACCATATGACCTTAGGGTGTCCACCAGTGGCGGCTATTCAGGTGAAGTAGGTGAAGTAGCACTTCACCAGTATTTTTCCTTTACAATACGTATTTTTAAAGTTTATTTCCCATATCTCGAATGTTGGTTTTTACTATAAATGCATTTATGTAATTTTGTATTGCCCGCCACGAGTGATGTTAAAGGAGGAGGCGCCAGAGAGCTCTCGAGTCTTGCAAAGAAGCACGAAGCAGCCTTGATTCACTTCCCCTGTTCCATGGGTAGTCTGGTCCACTAAAAATGATGCTAGCTGATGCTGCAAGCAGCATTTTTCTCGCTTATCCCACGTCCATTTTGAAGGGATCAGACTACCCACGAAGGTGTCGTCCTGCGGCCACATGATGCGCGCGCTTCCCACAGCAAGCTGAAGCTACTACAATGACAGAGTGTGGCGGGTTTCATACCTACTCCTCTTCTGCTAACAGCACCAATTTCACTTCCTCTACCCGTACCAAAGGTAGTAAATGTTCGAAATCAATGTTTTTAACATAAATACCTGTTTTGAATTCTCCTCTGTCCAATAATATTTTCAGGAACGTGTCTGTGTGGCTTGAGAACTAAACATCGTGTATAAATAAAACGTATTTGGATTAGATATCTTCTGGGGAGATTGACGACTTTTTCTTACTTTTATACGGTATCCTTATATTTTGAAGGGTAGTTATAAGCCAGCTATCGTTTGTACAAACTCAGGCTTTTAAGTCTTACATCTTTGGGCGAGGCTAGAACAGACTTTCATTCTTCACAATTTTATATAAAAAAAAAAAAAAACTAACAATTTTGTTTAAATTTTCCACACGATTTGCATAGACGCTAAAGAGCTAGAATTTTTATTTTTAACAATTTTCAATTAATTATTTAAAAGGTGTCTATAAACAACCATATACTTCATTGAAGTATGAACGGTAGAGGAGCTTGGATTCTTTCTCATAAAATTAAATATCATTAACGGAAAAAAATCATAGGCGTTCGATTCTATAGCACAAAAGTGAGGCATAGGGATGAGACTAGAAGTTAATTTATTTAATGTGTGTCACCATATACCAAGACTACTGTGTACTGTGATGAAAGCCCACTGTTACGTGTCACAACACTGAACCTTCTTCGGAGATCGTCGCCGATAGGACGCCATAGGACGACAACGTTGAATCACGACGTTTCATTCCTACAATGCATATTTTTTCATAGGCAATCATACGACATGTGACATATTAATCACTGCATATTAATGCCTTGAAGTATCCAGTAACGAGCTGAAGTTTATCAGATAAAATTGCATCTTTCCGACCCTTGCAAGCATATTAACTTATAAGATAAACAACAGTCATTGGTCGATATCCGAGGCATTGCTAAAGATTATTAGTCAATTTCAAGTCCGCATCGCATGAATGGAATATTCTGAATAATCTGATTAGGAGAATAATAATTACGATAAACATCAATAGATTCGCGGCGGAAAAGCAGGATCGAATTTATCTAATGAAACTCATAATCCCGATTGGGATTTATTAAGAGTATTCCATGAATAAAATGTATCACATTTTATAAATAATAACTATATTCTTACCCGCATTGTTTAAAATCAAATCATCATTGTGCCAGCTGTCAGATCACGACGTAGACCTACTAAATGAAGGATCAAAAATGTTGCCAGACAAGTATCTTGTTTAGCGAATATTTCAATTCAGAAAGAACCTTTACTGCAGCTAGAAGAAATGCAGCCGTCCTATGATGATATCACCGACAAATTTGCAGCCATAAAGGACTATCGAAGGATTGATTTGCTATACAAGACATAGGTGAGTTCGGTTATTAACGTAAGCATGTGGCATTTTTTTCCTCTTCACCTAATTTTCCGGCCACGAGCCGCCACTGGTGTCCACATAATGTTTATATATGATATGATATGATTTATTTGTTCTAAGACACTTTACACTGGCCCTTAAGTTATACACTTTTGAAAAGGAGCCGTACCTACCTTCCGGTTTCTGGCAGGTCCTTTTACAGATAATACATGCATACATAATTAACACACGGCAGTTAGTTCGTCATCAATCAATCACCTTAGCTTTAGTACTTTAACACTACCTTTATTGAACTACCGATCGTATATCTTCATAGGGCACACGCTATCATGGACGCTGGAGACGTGTGATGGATGTGATGCTAGACACTAAATGATTATTTGATCCTCAACTCCCTAATCTTACAACAATGATTTGAACTATTCTACTTTCTCCCTATAACTTACTCCTTGGCAATTCACTCTTAATGAACCTTAATCTATTAAAATTAACACTTCATCACAAGTTACTATTTGAAATCTCCTGGCTAAGTTCTATTGTTTGAAACTTAATAATCTGGTACGGCTTCTGGTGGTTATCGTTAAGTCATCAGTGGTTCTGTAATGTTTATATAAAAACGGACATTTTGGGGAAAAATGAAAAACCTGGGACAATCAAAGAAGATGGGGACACGAATTTCATCCACAAAATTTTGTCTCATATACACAAATTATCCCAAATGATTTAGGCTAAATTACTGCTTAAATTTCTTCTGCAGACTGGTGTAAATAATTTATTCCCCAGAAGTGGATGCCTCATTGTCACTGTGTTTTTAATCTTTCACATGCATTTTATCAAGAAATGCATTGTCTCCTGATACCTTGTCATAAAAGAGACATGATACCCCATTAAAGTATGTTTTGACAATGCAACTTTCATTAGTGTAACGTAAAATACATTGGTCAATTGAAATCGCAAAGAAGCAGAACATTTGAGCATCCTCAATAAAACTTTCGAGACAGCAGGACGTTTTACCAAAAAAAAGGATTCTTCCGGAAAAAGCTCATTTCATAAACATACCTGCAACTTAAATAAATGCAATTAAGTTATAGGTTTGTTGCGTAGTATACTATTGTAGGAATAATTTATTGTAAATGAACTGCCAACCAGTGTAACTTTTTTTCTTCTTCTTTTAACAGAACTGTGATAAATGTGGAGCTTTATAGTCAGGGAGAAATTTCAAATCATATAAAATAATTATTTTGCGGCAGTCTTTGAAAATAGTAAGGTAGCTCTCACAGTGCATCTCACTACAATCTTCTGTTTTTCCTTATTTTCAACAGGAGAGAAAGGTTTAGACATCGCAGTGCAGATGTTGCAAGATGCTGGGCAAAATATGGGTTAATGTTGTTATCAAACTCAAAGGAGCGACTCATGTCAGATGACAGTGAAAATGAGGATCCACAAGAACAGAGAAGCTCTCCAGTTCCAAATGCTCCTGAATTGGGTGAGTATTCGTTTATTCATAATAAGATATAAAATGCTTGGTCCAAACTTTCCACTAAAAACTCAATTAAAACCCTATGTAAAATGTATATCACAACACTATTTATTTAGTGGTTAAAACATTAATAAAAATGGTTAAAAACCTTACACTGTACGAC